>JAXFYN010000614.1:0-162406 GCA_036172215.1 Camellia granthamiana
TCAATTTTCTTTTCTATTCAACTTTCTTTTTTATTCATTTTCCATTCAACTTCCTTTTTTATTTAATTTTATTCAATTTTAATTTCTTGAAGTGGAATAAAAATAAAAATGGAAGTTCATTCAATAAACCACTATACCTTAACGATTTATTTAAAAATGAAATAAAAAAGGAAGTTAAATAAAAAAAGGAAGTTGAATAAAAAATGAAATAGATCATTCAAGAAAATAGGAAATTAAATAAAAAAAGGAAGTTGAATAGAAAAGGAAATTGAAAATGAAAGTTCATTCAAGACACTACTATACCTGAACGATCTATTTGGAAATTAAATAAAAAAGGAAGTTGAATAGAAAAGGAAATTGAATAAAAATGGAAGTTCATTAAAGAAACCACTATACCTTATTCCACTATACCTTAACGATCTATTTGGAAATTAAAGAAACCACTATACCTTAATGATCTATTTGGAAATTAAATAAAAAATGAAGTTGAATAAAATGGAAGTTCATTCAATAAACCACTATACCTTAACGATTTATTTGGAAATGAAATAAAAAAGGAAGTTAAATAAAAAAAGGAAGTTGAATAAAAAATGAAATAGATCATTTAAGGTATAGTGGTTTCTTGAATAAACTTCCTTTTTTATTCAACTTCCTTTTTTATTTAATTTCCAAATAGATCGTTAAGATATAGTGGTTTCTTGAATGAACTTCCTTTTTTATTCAACTTCCTTTTTTATTTAATTTCCAAATAGATCATTAAGGTATATTGGTTTCTTTAATTTCCAAATAGATCGTTAAGGTATAGTGGAATAAGGTATAGTGGTTTCTTTAATGAACTTCCATTTTTATTCAATTTCCTTTTCTATTCAACTTCCTTTTTTATTTAATTTCCAAATAGATCGTTCAGGTATAGTAGTGTCTTGAATGAACTTTCATTTTCAATTTCCTTTTCTATTCAACTTCCTTTTTTTATTTAATTTCCAAATGGATCGTTAAGGTATAGTGGAATAAAAATAAAAATGGAAATTGAATAAAAATAAAAATAGAAGCTGCATAAAATTAAAAATGGAAGTTTATTCAAGAAACCACTATACCTTAACGAACTTCCACTTTTATTTCTATTCAATTTCCTTTTCTATTTAATTTCCAAATAGATCGTTAAGGTATAGTGGTTTCAATTTCCATTTCCATTCAACTTTCTTTTTTATTCAACTTCCATTTTTATTTTATGCAGCTTCCATTTTTATTTTTATGCAGCTTCCATTTTTATTTTCAATTTTCTTTTCTATTCAACTTCCTTTTTTATTTAATTTTCAAATAGATCGTTAAGGTATAGTGGCCCTTTTCTATTCAACTTCCTTTTTTATTTAATTTCCAAATAGATCATTAAGGTATTGTGGTTTCTTACATGAACTTCTATTTTTAATTTCATTTTCTATTCAATTTTATTTTTTATTTAATTTCCAAATAGATCGCTAAGGTATAGTGGTTTCTTGAATGAACTTCCGTTTTTAATTTTATTCCACTTGCATTTTTATTTAATTTCATTTTCTATTCAACTTCCATTTTTATTTTTATTCCACTTGCATTTTTATTCAATTTCCTTTTCTATTCAACTTCCTTTTTTATTCAATTTCATTTTTATTTTTATTCCACTTTTATTTTTATTCGATTTCCTTTTTTATTCAACTTCCTTTTTCATTTAATTTCCAAATAGATCGTTAAGGTATGGTGGTTTCATGAATGAACTTCCATTTTTAATTTTATGAAACTTCTATTTTTATTCAATTTCCTTAGGGTATAGTGGTTTCTTGAATAAACTTCCATTTTAATTTTATACATCTTCCACTTTTATTTTTATTCCGCTTCTATTTTTATTCAATTTCCTTTTTTATTCAACTTCCTTTTTTATTTAATTTCCAAATAGATCGTTCAGGTATAGTGGTTTCATTCAAGAAAAGGTATAGTGGTTTCTTGAATGAACTTCCATTTTTATTTTTATGCAACTTCCACTTCCATTTCTATTCAACTTCCATTTTTATTTAATTTCCAAATAGATCGTTATGGTTCCATTTTTATTTTTATTTTTATTCCTTTTCAACTTGCATTTTTAATTTCCAAATAGATCGTTAAGGTATAGTGGTTTCTTGAATGAACTTCCATTTTTAAGTTCATTTGGAAATAGAAAAGGAAATTGAATAGAAATAGAAAAGGAAATTGAATGAACTTGCACTTTTAATTTTATGCATCTTCCATTTTTTATTTCACTTCCATTTTTATTCAACTTCCTTTTCTATTGAACTTCCTTTTTTATTTAATTTCCACTAATTTTATTCAACTTCCACTTTTATTTTTATTTCATTTTTATTCAACTTCCAAATAGAAAAAAAGCAAGTTCATTCAAGAAACCACTATACCTTAACGATCTATTTGCAAATTAAACAAAAAAGGAAGTTGCATAGAAAAGGAAATTAAATAGAAAAGGAAGTTGAATAAAAATGGAAATGGTTTCTTGAATGAACTTCCATTTTCAATTTTATGAACTTCCACTTTTATTTTTATTTAATTTCCACTTGCATTTTTATTCAATTTCCTTTTCCATTCAACTTCCTTCTTTATTTTATGCAGCTTCCATTTTTATTTTTCTTCCACTTCCATTTTTATTCAACTTCCATTTTTATTTTTATTCCGCTTGCATTTTTATTCAATTTCATTTTTTATTCAACTTCCTTTTTTAATTATTTTCCAAATAGATCGTTAAGGTATAGTGGTTTCTTAAATGAACTTCCATTTTTATTTTTATTTTTATTCAATTTCCTTTTCTATTCAACTTAACGATCTATTTGGAAATTAAAAATGGAAGTTCATTCAAGAAACCACTATGCCTTAACGATCTATTTGGAAATTAATTAGAAAAGAAAATTGAATAAAAATGCAATCGAATAAACTTTCTTTTTTATTCAAAAAACCACTATACCTTAACGATCTATTTGGAAATTAAAATTAAAAATGGAAGTTCATTCAAGAAACCTCTATGCCTTAACGATCTATTTGGAAATTAAACAAAAAAGGAAGTTGAATAGAAAAGGAAATCGACTAAAAATCCAAGCGGAATAAAAATAAAAATGGAAGTTGAATAAAAATAGAAGCGGAATAAAAATAAAAATGGAAGCTGCACAAAATAAAAAAGGAAGTTGAATGGAAAAGGAAATTGAATAAAAATGCACGTGGAAGTTAAATAAAAATAAAGTGGAAGTTCATAAAATTGAAAATGGAAGTTCATTCAAGAAACCATTTTTATTTTTATTCAACTTCCTTTTCTATTTAATTTCCTTTCTTATTCAACTTCCTTTTTTATTTAATTTCCAAATAGATCGTTAAGGTATAGTGGTTTCTTGAATGAACTTCCTTTTTTATTTTATGCATCTTCCATTTTTATTTTTATTCCACTTCTATTTTTATTTAATTTCGTTTTCTATTCAACTTCCTTTTTTATTTAATTTCCAAATTGATCGTTAAGGTATAGTGGTTTCTTGAATGAACTTCCATTTTTAATTTTATGCCTTAACGATCAATTTGGAAATTAAATAAAAAAGGAAGTTGAATAGAAAAGGAAATTGAATAAAAATGGAAGTTGCATAAAATTAAAAATGCAAGTTCATTCAAGAAACCACTATACCTTAACGATCTATTTGGAAGTTCATTCAAAAAACCACTAGACCTTAACGATCTATTTGGAAATTGAATAGAAAAGGAAATTGAATAAAAATAAAAAAGGAAGTTGAATAAAAATAAAAGTGGAAGTTGCATAAAAATTAAATAAAAAAGGAAAATAGAAGTGGATCCATTTGGAAATTAAATAAAAAAGGAAGTTGAATAGTTGAATAAGTTAAGCTACTATGTCTTAACGATCTATTTGAAACTTTAATAAAAAAGGAAGTTGAATAGAAAAGGAATATGAATAAAAATAAAAGTGGAATTCAACTTCCTTTTTTATTACACTTGCATTTTTATTCATTTTTTTATTTTTATGCAACTTCTATTTTTATTCAATTTCCTTTTCTATTCAACTTCCTTTTTTATTTAATTTCCAAATAAAAATGAAAGTTCATTCAAGAAACCACTATTTCCATTCAAGAAACAACGCATAGTGGTTCATTAAGGTATAGTGGTTCCTTGAATGAACTTCCATTTTTATTAAAAATAGATTGTTATGGTATAGTGGTTTCTTGAATGAACTTCCATTTTTATTTTTATTCAACTTCCTTTTTTATTTAATTTCCAAATAGATCATTCAGGTATAGTGGTATCTTGAATGAACTTCCATTTTTATTTTTATGCAGCTTCCATTTTTATTTTTATTCCACTTGCATTTTTATTCAATTTCCTTTTCTATTCAACTTCTTTTTTTATTTAATTTCCCAATAGATCGTTAAGGTATAGTGGTTTCTTGAATGAACTTCCATTTTTAATTTTATGCAACTTCCACTTTATATATTTTTATTTCAATTTTTATTCAATTTTCTTTTTTATTTAACTTCCTTTTTTATTTAATTTCCAAATAAAATGGAAGTTCATTCAAGAAACCACTATACCTTAACGATCTATTTGGAAAACGATCTATTTGGAAATTAAACAAAAAAGGAAGTTGAATGAACTTCCATTTTTAATTTTATGCATCTTCCATTTTTATTCAACTTCCATTTTTATTTTTATTCCTTTTTCCAAATAGATCGTTAAGGTATAGTAGTTTCTTAAATGAACTTCCATTTTTGATTTTATGCACCTTCCGTTTCTTTTCAAATAGACTTCCTTTTTTATTTATTAAATAAAAAAGGAAGTTGAATAGAAAAGGAAGCTGAATAGAAGTTGCATAAAATTAAAAATTGAAGTTCATTCAAGAAACCACTATACCTTAACGATCTATTTACAAATTAAATAAAAAAGGAAGTTGAATAAAAATGCAAGTAGAATAAAAATAAAAATGGAATAAAAATAAAAGTGGAAGTTGCATATAAGGAAGTTCATAAAATTTCCTTAACGATCTATTTGGAAATTAAATAAAAAAGGAAGTTGAATAGAAAAGGAATCCAGTATACCTTAACAATCTATTTGGAAATTAAACAAAAATGGAAGCTGGAATAAAAATAAAAATGCAAGTGGAATATCTTAGCGATCTATTTGGAAATTAAATAACGATCTATTTGGAAATTAAATAAAAAAGGAAGTTAAATAGAAAAGAAAATTAAATAAAAAGGAAGTTGAATAGAAAAAGAAATTAATTTTATACAACTTCCATTTTTATTTTTCTTCAACTTCCATTTTTATTAAAGTTCCAAATTGATCGTTAAGGTATAGTTGTATTCTATTTCCTTTTCTATTCAACTTCGTTAAGATATAGTGGTTTCTTGAATGAACTTCTATTTGGAAATTAAATAAAAAAGGAAGTTGAATAAAAATGGAAGTGGAATAAAATTAAAAATGGAAGCTCATTCAAGAAACCACTATACCTGAACGATCCATTTTGAAATTAAATAGAAAAGGAAGTTGAATGGAAAATGAAATTGAATAAAAATTAAAGTTGAATAAAATTAAAAATGGAAGCTGCATAAAATTAAAAATGGAAGTTCATTCAAAAAATCACTATACCATAACGATCTATTTGGAAGTTGAATAGAAAAGGAAAGCGGAATAAATTTCCTTTTTTATTTTTATTCCTTTTTTATTCAACTTTATTTTTATTCAATTTCCTTTTTTATTCAACTTCCTTTTCTATTCAACTTCCTTTTTTTTTTTTTAATTTCCAAATAGATCGTTCAGGTGTAGTGGTTTCTTGAATGAACTTCCATTTTTAATTTTATTCCACTTCCATTTTTATTTTTATTCAATTTCCAAATAGATCGTTAAGATATAGTGGTTTCTTGTATAAACTTCCATTTTTAATTTTATGCAGCTTCCATTTTTATTTTCATTCCACTTCTATTTTTATTCAATTTAACAATCATTTTTATTCAATTTCTATTTTTATTCAATTTCCTTTTTTATTCAACTTCCTTTTCTATTCAATTTCCTTTTAATTCAATTTCCTTTTCCATTCAACTACTATTTTTATTCAACTTCCTTTTAATTTTTTTTTCAATTTCATTTTCCATTCAACTTCCTTCCATTTTTGTTTTTATTCCATTTCTATTTTTATTCAATTTCCTTTTCTATTCAACTTCATTTTTTATTTAATTTTCAAATGGATCGTTAAGATATAGTGGTTTCTTGAATGAATTTTCATTTTTATTCAATTTCCTTTTTTTAATTTCCAAATAGATCGTTAAAATATAGTGGTTTCTTGAATGAACTTCCATTTTTAATTTTTATTTCTATTCAACTTCCTTTTTCATTTAATTTCCTTTTCTATTTTTATTCAATTTCCTTTTCCATTCAACTTACTTTTTTATTTAATTTACAAATAAATCGTTAAGGTATAGTGGTTTCTTGAATGAACTTCCATTTTTAATTTTATGCAACTTCCACCGTTAAGGTACAGTGGTTTCTTGAATGAATTTCCTTTATTTTTATTCAATTTCATTTTCTATTCAACTTCCTTTTTTATTTAATTTCCAAATAGATCGTTCAGGTATAGTGGTTTCTTGAATGAACTTGCATTTTTTAATTTTATGCAGCTTCCATTTTTATTTTTATTCCACTTGCATTTTTATTCAATTTTATTTAATTTCCTTTTTCCTATTCAACTCAACTTCCTTTTTTATTTCATTTCCAAATAGATCATTAAGGTATAGCGGTTTCCTTTTCTATTCAACTTCCTTTTTTATTTAATTTCCAAATAGATCGTTAAGGTATAGTGGTCATTTTCAATTTCCTTTTCTATTCAACTTCCTTTTTTATTTTTCATTTTATGCAACTTCTATTTTTATTTTTATTCTGCTTCTATTTTTATGCAATTTAATTTTATATTCAATTTTTATTAAATAAAAAAGGAAGTTGAATAAAAATTAAATTGAAAATGAAAGTTTATTCAAGAAACCACTATACCTTAATGATCTATTTGGAAATTGAATAAAAATAGAAGTGGAATAAAAATAGAAGTGGAAGTTCATTCAAGAAACCACTATACCTGAACGATCTATTTGGAAATTAAATAAAAAAGGAAGTTGAATAGAAAAGAAAATTGAATAAAAACCACTATGCCTTAACAATCTATTTGGAAATTAAAATGGAAGCTGCATAAAATGAAAAATGGAAGTTGAATAGAAAAGGAAATTGAATAAAAATGGAAGTGGAATAAAAATAAAGGTGGAATAAAAGTAGAAGTTGAATAAAAATAAAAATGGAAGTTCATTCAATAAACCACTATACCTTAACAATCTATTTGGAAATTAAACAAAAAAAGGAAGTTGAATAGAAAAGGAAATTGGAAGTTCATAAAATTAAAAATGGAAGTTCATTCAAGAAACCACTATACCTTAACGATCCATTTGGAAGTTAAATAAAAAAGGAAGTTGAATAGAATAGAAAATAAAAAAGGAAGTTCATTCAAGAAGTGGAAATTAAATAAAAAAGGAAGTTGAATAGAAAAGAAAATTGAATAAAAATGCAAGTGCAATAAAAAAGGAAACTACTATACCTTAACGATCTATTTGGAAAGTGGTTTCTTGAATGAACTTCCATTTTTAATTTTTTGCCACTTCCATTTATATTTTTTTTATTTTTAATCAACTTCCTTTTTTATTCAATTTCTTTTTCTATTCAACTTCCTTTTTTTATTCAATTTCCAAATAGATCGTTAAGGTATAGTGGTTTCTTGAATGAACTTCCATTTTTAATTTCCTTTTCTATTCAACTTCCTTTTTTATTCGATTTCTATTTTTATTTAATTTCCAAATAGATCGTTAAGCTTCCTTTTTTGTTTAATTTCCAAATAGATCGTTCAGGTATAGTGGTTTCTTAAATGAACTTCCATTTTTATTTTTATTCCACTTTTATTTTTATTCAACTTCCTTTTATATTCAACTTCCTTTTTTATTTAATTTCCAAATAGATCGTTATGGTATAGTGATTTCTTGAATGAACTTCCATTTTTATTTTTATTTAAGTTCCTTTTCTATTCAACATCCATTTTTAATTTTATAGATTGTTCAGGTATAGTGGTTTCTTGAATGAACTTCCATTTTTATTTTTATTCCACTTCCTTTTTTATTCAATTTCCTTTTCTATTCAACTTCCTTTTTTGTTTAATTTCCAAATAGATCGTTATGGTACAGTGGTTTCTTGAATGAACTTCCAATTTTCTTTTCTATTCAACTTCTTTTTTTATTTTTATTCCACTTGCATTTTTCTATTCAACATCCTTTTTTGTTTAATTTCCAAATAGATCGTTAAGGTATAGTGGTTTCTTGAATGAACTTCCATTTTTAATTTTATTCAACTTCCTTTTTTATTTAATTTCCAAATATATCGTTAAGGTATAGTGGTTTCTTGAATGAACTATTGGGGTTTCTTGAATGAACTTCCATTTTTATTTTTATGCATCTTTCATTTTTATTTTTATTCCACATTTATTTTTATTCAATTTCCATTTTTATTTAATTTAAAAATATATCGTTAAGGTATAGTGGTTTCTTGAATAAACTCCCATTCCTATACCTTAACTTAACGATCTATTTGGAAATCGAAATTAAATAAAAAAGGAATATGAATAGAAGTGGTTTCTTGAATGAACTTTCATTTTTTTTTATGCAACTTGCATTTTTATTATTCCACTTGCATTTTTATTTAATTTCCAAATAGATCATTAAGGTATGGTGGTTTTTTGAATGAACTTCCATTTTTTATTTTTTTCAACTTCATTTTCTATTCAACTTCCATTTTTATTTAATTTCCAAATAGATCGTTAAGGTATAGTGGATGTCCAAATAGATCGTTAAGGCACACTGGTTTCTTGAATGAACTTCCATTTTTAATTTTATTCCGCTTCCATTTTTATTCAATTTCAACTTCCTTTTTTTTAATTCAATTTCATTTTCTATTCAACTTCCTATTTTAACCACTATACCTTAACGATCTATTTGGAAATGAACTTCCATTTTTATTTTTGTTGCACTTTTATTTTTATTCAATTTCCTTTTCTATTCAACTTCCATTTTTATTTAATTTCTAAATAGATCGTTCAGGTATAGTTGTTTCTTAAATGAACTTCCATTTTTAATTTCCCTTTCCATTCAACTTCCTTTTTGTTCCATTTTTATTCAACTTCCATTTTTATTCAGTTTCCTTTAAAATTAAATATTTAATTTAATTTCCAAGTTCTATTCAATAGTGTTTTTTGATAAAAATGGATCGTTAAGGTATAGGGGTTTCTTGAATGAACTTCCTTTTTCTTCAATTTCCAAATAGATCGTTAAGATATAGTGGTTTCTTGAATGAACTTCCATTTTTATTTTTATTCAATTTCCTTTTCAACTTCCTTTTTTATTTAATTTCCAAATAGATCGTTAAAAAAGGAAGTTGAATAGAAAAGGAAATTAAATAAAAAAGAAAGTTGAATAGAATAGGAAATTGAATAAAAAAAGGAAGTTGAATAGAATAGAAAATGGAAGTTCATTCAAGAAACCACTATACCTTAACCTTAACAATCTATTTGGAAATTCAAGAAATAGAAAATGAAATTGAATAAAATTACAAATGAAAGTTTATTCAAGACACCACTATACCTTAATGAACCACTATACCTTAACGATCTATTTGGAAATTAAATAAAAATGCAAGTTGAATAATAAAAATGCAAGTTGCATAAAATTAAATATGGAAGTTCATTCAAGAAACTATTATACTTTAACGATCTATTTGGAAATTAAATAAAATAAAAATGGAAGTTGCATAAAATTAAAAAAGGAAGTTGCATAAAATTAAAAATGAAAGTTGCATAAAATAAAAAGTGGTTGCTTTTATTTTATTTTTATTCAATTTCTTTTCTATTCACTATACCTGAACGATCTATTTGGAAATTAAAAAAAGGAAATTGAATAAAAACCACTATACCTTAGTGTTCTATTCAATTTTTAGATCGTTCAGGTATAGTGGTTTCTTGAATGAAATTAAAAATTGAATAAAAATGGAAGTTGAATAGAAAAGAAAAAGGTATAGTGGTTTATTTTTATTCAACTTCCTTTTCTGTTCAACTTCCATTTTTATTCAATTTCCATTTCCATTCAACTTCCTTTTTTATTAAAGTTCCAAATAATCGTTCAGGAATAGTTGGTTTCATTAATGAACTTCCATTTTTAATTTTATGCAGCTTCCATTTTATTTTTATTCCACTTCTATTTTTATTCAATTTCCTTTTCTATTCAACTTCCTTTCTTATTTAATTTCCAAATAGATCGTTAAGGTATAGTGGTTTCAATTTCCTTTTCTATTTAATTTCCAAATAGATCGTTCAGGTATAGTGGTTTCTTGAATGAACTTCCATTTTTAATTTTATGCAACTTCCATTTTAATTTTTTGCAACTTTCATTTTTATTTTTATTTAATTTCCAAATAGATCGTTAAGATATAGTGGAAGTTCATTCAACTTGCTTTTCTATTCAACTTCCTTTTTTATTGAAACCACTATACCTTATAAAAATAAAAATGGAAGCTGAATAAAAAAGGAAGTTTATTAAGATATAGTGGTTTCTTGAATGAACTTCCATTTTTAATTTTATGCATCTTCTATTTTTATGCAACTTCCTTTTCCATTCAATGGAAGTTCATTCAATAAAATTAAATAAAAAAGGAAGTTGAACAGAAAAGGAAACCACTATACCTTAACGATCCATTTGGAAATTAAATAAAAAAGGAAGCTTAATAGAAAAGAAAGTTGAATAAAAATAGAAGTGGAATAAAAAGAAAAATAGTATAGTGGTTTCTTGAATGAACTTCATTTTTTATTTAATTTCAAAATAGATCGTTTCTTGAATGAACGATTAGATCGTTAATTTTTATTCCTTTTCTATTTTTATTTAATTTCCTTTTCTATTCAACTTCCTTTTTTATTTAATTTTATTGAATGAACTTCCTTTTTTATTTTCAAATAAAAATGGAAGTTCATACAAGAAAACACTATACCTGAACGATCTATTTGGAAATTAAATAAAATAGAAATTAAAAATAGAATTTCATTCAATAAACCACTATACCTTAATGATCTATTTGGAAATTAAACAAAAAAGGAAGCTGCATAAAGTTAAAAATGGAAGTTGAATAGAAAAGGAAATTGAAAATGGAAGTTCATTCAAGAAATCACTATGCCTTAACGACCTATTTGGAAATTGAACTTTTATTTTTATTCCACTTCCATTTTTATTCAACTTCTTTTTTTATTTAATTTCCAAATTGATCGTTAAGGTATAGTGGTTTACTTAATTTCCAAATAGATCATTAAGGTATAGTGGTTTCTTGAATGAACTTCCATTTTGGGGTTTCTTGAATGAACTTCCATTTTTAATTTTATGCATCTTCCATTTTTATTTTTATTCCATTTCCTTTTCTATTCAAATCCTTTTTCTATTTGGAAATTAAATAAAAAATGAAGTTGAATAGAAAAGGAAATCGAATAAAAATAGAAGTTCAATTTCCAAATAGAAGTCCACCACTATACATTAACGATCTATTTAAAAATTAAATAAAAAAGGAAGCTAAATAGAAAAAGGAAGTTGAATAAAAATGGAAGTTCATTCAAAAAACTACTATACCTTAACGATCAATTTCGAAATTAAATAAAAAAGAAAGTTGAATAGAAAATGAAATTGAATAAAAATAAAAATGCAAGTGGCAAAAAGGAAGTTGAATAGAAAAGGAAATTGAATAAAAATGCAAGTTGAATAAAAATAAAAATGAAGTTGCACAAAATTAAAAATGGAAGTTCCTTTTTTATTTAATTTCCAAATAGATCGTTAAGATATAGTGGTTTCTTGAATGAATTTCCATAAATTAAAAATGCAAGTTCATTCAATAAACCGCTATACCTTAACGATCTATTTGGACATTGAATAGAAAAGGAAATTGAAAATGGAAGCGGAATAAAAATAAAAATGGAAGTTGCATAAAATTAAAAATGAAAGTTCATTCAAGAAACCATTATACCTTAATGATCTATTTAGAAATTAAATAAAAAAGGAAGTTGAATAGAAATGGAAGTTCATTCAAGAAACCACTATACCTTAACGATCTATTTGGAAATTGAATAAAAAATGAAGTTGCATAGAAAATGAAATTGAATAAAAATAAAAGTGGAAGTTGCATAAAATTAAAAATGAAAGTTCATTCAAGAAACCACTATACCTTAACGATCTATTTGGAAATTAAATAAAAAAGGAAGCTGAATTGGAAAGGAAAGTGAATAAAAAAGCAAGTGCAACTTCCATTTTTATTTTTATTCCACTTGCATTTTTATTCAATTTCCTTTTCTATTCAACTTCCTTTTTTATTTAATTTCCAAATAGTGGTTTCTTAAATGAACTTCCATTTTTAATTTCCAAATTGATCGTTCAGGTATAGTGGTTTCTTGGAATGAACTTCCATTTTTAATTTTATTCCCCTTCTGTTTTTATTTTTATTCAATTTCCTTTTCTATTCAATTTCCAAATAAATCGTTAATGTATAGTGGTTTCTTGAATGAACTTTCATTTTTATTCAATTTCATTTTCTATTCGACTTCCTTTTTAATTTCCTTTTCTATTCAACTTCGTTTTTTATTCAACTTCCATTTTTTATTTCACTTTTATTTTTATGAACTTCCATTTTTATTCCACTTCTATTTTTATTAAATTTCCAAATATATCGTTCAGGTATAGTGGTTTCTTTAATAAACTTCTTTTTTTATTTTGATTCCACTTGCATTTTTATTCAATTTCCTTTTCTGTTCAACTATTTCCTTTTCTATTCAATTTCCTTTTTTATTTAATTTCCAAATAGATCGCTAAGGTATAGTGGTTTCTTGAATGAACTTTCATTTTTAATTTTATGCAACTTCCATTTTATTTTTTATTCAATTTCATTTTCTATTCAACTTCCATTTTTATTTTATTTCCAAATAGATCGTTAAGGTATAGTGGTTTCTTGAATGCACTTCCATTTTGAAATTTTATGTAACTTCTATTTTTATTTTTTATTCAATTTCAAGAAACCACTATGCCTTGACGATCTATTTGGAAGTTGAATAAAAATGGAAGTTGCATAAAAATGGAAAACGGAAGTTGAATAAAAATCGGAATTTTTTTTAAAATGGAAGCGTAATAAAAAAAAAGAAGTTGAATAGAAACGGAAATTGAATAAAAAAGGAAATCACTATACCTTAACGATCTATTTGGAAATTAAATAAAAATGGAAGTTCATTCAAGAAACCATTCTTTTCTATTCAATAAAAATTAAAAATGGAAGCTGAATAGAAATGAATAAAAATGGAAGTTGAATACAAAAAGAAATTGAATAAAAATTAAAGTGGAATTCAACTTCTTTTTTTATTCCACTTGCATTTTTATTCATTTTTTATTTTTTATTCAATTCCCTTTTCTATTCAACTTCCTTTTTTATTTAATTTCCAAATCAAGAAACCACTATACCTTAACGATCTATTTGGAAATTAAATAAAAAAAGGAAGTTGAATAGAAAAGGAAATTAAATAAAAAAGGAAGTTGCATAAAATTAAAAATGGAAGTTCATACAAGAAACCACTATACCTTAACGATCTATTTGGAAATTAAATAAAAAAGGAAGTTGAATAGAAAAGGAAATTGAAAAATGCATAAAAATGAATAGAAAAGGAAATTGAAACCACAATACCTTAACGATATATTTGGAAATTAAAGAAAAAAGGAAGTTTATTCAAGAAACCACTATACCTTAACAATCTATTTGGAAATTAATGGTTTCTTGAATGAACTTCTATTTTTATTTTTATTCCATTTCCTTTTCTATTCAACTTCCTTTTCTATTCAACTTCGTTAAGGTATAGTGGTTTAATTTTATGCATCTTCCATTTGTATGCATAAAATTAAAAATGGAAGTTCATTCAAGAAAAGGAAATTGAATAGATTGTTAAGGTATAATGGTTTTTTGAATGAACTTCCATATTTAATTTTATGCAACTTCCTTTTCTATTTTAATTTCCTATTTTATTTATTTTCCTTAACGTTCTATTTGGAAATTAAAAAAATAAAATTGAATAAAAAGAGGAAATTGAATCAAAATAAAAGTGGAATAAAAATAAAAATGGAAGTTGCATAAAATTAAAAATGGAAGTGGAAGTTGCATAAAAATTAGAAATGGAAGTTCATTCAAGAAACTACTATACCTTAACGATCTATTTGGAAATTAAATAAAAAAGGAAGTTAAATAAAAATAATCGTTAAGGTATAGTGGTTTTCTTAAATGAACTTCCATTTTTAATTTTATACATCTTCCATTTTTATTTTTATTCCGTTTGCATTTTTATTCCTTTTCTATTCAACTTCATTTTTTAAAAAGGAAGTTGAATAAAAAAGAAAATTGAAAAATAGAAGTGAAATAAAAATAAAAATGGATGTTGCATAAAATTAAAAATGGAAGTTCATTCAAGAAACCACTATACCTTAACGAATGAACTTCCATTCAAGAAACCACTATACCTTAACGAAACCACTATAGTGGTTTCTTGAATGAACTTCCACTTTTATTTTTATTCAACTTCCATTTTTATTTTTATGCAACTTCCTTTTCTATTCAACTTCCTCTTTTATTTAATAAAAATGGACTATAGTGGAATAAAAATGGAACTTCCATTTTCAATTTTTATTCCGCTTCCTTTTTTATTTAATTTCCAAATAGAGCGTTAAAGTATAGTGGTTTTCTTTAATGCAAGAGGCGTTAAGGAAGTTGAATAGAAAAGGAAATTGAATAAAAATAAAAATAAAATAGAAGTTGAATAGAATAGGAAATTGAATAGATCGTTAAGGTATAGTGGTTTCTTGAATGAACTTCAATTTCATTTTCCATTCAACTTCCTTTTTTATTTTATTTTTATTCCATTTTTATTCAATTTCCTTTTCTATTCAACTTCCTTTTTATTTTTATGTTACTTCTATTTGGAAATTAAATAAAAATAAAAGTTGAATAAAAATAAAAATAAAAATAGAAGTTGCATAAAATTAAAAATGCAAGTTCATTAAGGGTTTTTATGCATTTCTATTATTTTTATTCAACTTCCTTTTTTTGTTTAATTAAAAATGAACTATTTTGAAAATGAACTTGCATTTTTATACCTTAATGATCTATTTGGATTTAAGGTATAGTGATTATTTGAATGAACTTCCATTTTTAATTTTATTCAATTTCATTTTCTATTCAACTTCCTTTTTCTATTTTTATTTAATTTCCTTCTCTATTCCACTTGCATTTTTATTCAATTTCCTTTTCTATTCAAGAACATTTTTTATTTAATTTCCAAATAGATCGTTAAGGTATTCAACTTCCATTTTTATTTCCACTATACCACTATACCTTAACGATTTTTATTTTTATTTTTATTGCACTTGCATTTTTATTTTTATTCAAAAAGGAAGTTGAATAGAAAAGGAATATAAAAGTTGAACAGAAAAGGAAATTGAATAAAAATAAAAATGCAAATAGATCGTTAAGGTATGGAAGTTCATTTTAAAAACCACTATAAATTAAATAGTGGTTTCTATTTAATTTTCTTTTTATTCAACTTCCTTTTTTATTTAATTTCCGAATAGATCATTAAGGTACAGTGGTTTCTTGAATGAACTTCCATTTTTAATTTTATGCAACTTCCACTTTTATTTTTATTCCACTTCCTTTTTTAATTAATTTCCAAATAGATCGTTAAGGTATAGTGGTTTCTTGAATGAACTTCCATTATTTTTATTTAATTTTATGCAACTTCCATTTTATTTTTATTTCACTTCCTTTTCTATTCAACTTCCTTTTTTATTTAATTTCCAAATAGAATAAAAATAAAAATGGAAGTTCATTTTTATTTTTAGATTGGAAATTGAATAAAATAGAAATAAAAGTGGTTTCTTTTTCAGGTATAGTGGTTTCTTGAATGAACTTTCCATTTTTAATTTTATGCAACTTCCACTTTTATTTTTATTCCACTTCCATTTTTATTTTTATTCCATTTTTTTTAATTTAAAAAAAAGGAAGTTGAATACAAAAGGAAATTGAATAAAAATAGAAGTGGAATAGAAAAGGAAATTGCATAAAACTAAATATGGATGTTCTATTTGAATGAACTTCTATTTTTATTTTGAATAAAAATAGAACTGGAAAAGGAACTTGAATGAACTTCCATTTTTTAATTTATTCCACTTCTATTTTATTCATTTTTAAGATCGTCAAGGTATAGTGGTTTCCACTATATTGAATAAAATTAGAAGTTGAATAAAAATAAAAATGGAAGTTCATTCAAGAAACCACTATACCTTAGCGATCTATTTGGAAATTGAATGGAAAATGGAAATGCAACTTCATTCAACTTCCTTTTCATTTTTTAAAAACCAAATAAAAATGAACTTGCATAAAAATAAAAGTGGAAGTTGAATAAAATGGAAGTTCTATAGAAAATGAAATTGAATAAAATTTAAAATGGAAGTGGAATAAAAATAATGAACTTCCATTTTTATTCAACTTCCACTTTTATTTTCTATTTGGAAATTGAATAAAATCAACTTCCTTTTCTATTTATGCAACTTCCACTTTTATTTTTATTAAACTTCCTTTTTTATTCAATTTCTATTTTCTATTCAACTTCATTTTTTATTTAATTTCCAAATAGAAAATGAAATTGAATAAAAAATGCAAGTTGAATAGAAAATAGAAATTGAATAAAAAAGGAAGTTGAATAAAATTAAAAGTGGTACTTGCAAAAATTGAATAACATTTTTATTCAATTTTCATTTCTATTCAACTTCAAAATAGATCAGGTATAGTGGTTTCATTAAAATGAAATACTGGTTTCTTGATCATCTATTAAATTGATTTTATGCAACTTTCTTTTAATTTCCTTTTCTATTCAAATAGATCTGTTTGGAAATTAAAACCACTATACCTTAGTGATCTATTTTCTACTTGGAAATTGAATAAAATCAACTTTCTTTCAAGAAACCACTTTACCTTAACGATCGTTAAGGTATAGTGGTTTCCACTTCTTTTTTATTCAACTTCATTTCCTATTCAAAATAAAAAAGGAAGTTGAATAGAAAAGGAAATTGAAAATGGAAGTTCCAAATATTATGAAAATGGAAGTGGAAAAAAGGAAGTTCATTCAAGATCGTTAACTTAGAAAGGAATTATGTAATGTCCAAATAGAAAAGGAAATTGTTTAATTTTATTTGGAAGTTAAACAAATAGATCGATTTTTATTTTATTTTAAATGGAAGTTGAATAAAAATGGATGTTGCATAAAATTAAAAATGGAAGTTTATTTAAGAAACCACTATACCTTAACGATCTATTTGGAAACCACTATGCCTTAACAATCTATTTGGAAATTAAATAAAAATGGAAGTTGAATAGAAAAGGATAGGGAAATTGAATAAAAATGCAAGCGGAATAAAAATAAAAATGGAAGATGCATAAAATTAAAGTGGAAGTGGAAGTTGAATTGAAAAGGAAATTGAATAAAAATGCAAGTGAAATAAAAATAAAAATGGAAAATGCATAAAATTAAAAATGGAATAAAAATAAAAATAGAAGTTCATTCAAGAAACCAGTATACCTTAATGATTTATTTTTATTCCTTTTCTATTCAACTTCCTTTTTTATTCAATTTCCTTTTCTATTCAACTTCCTTTTTTATTTAATTTCCAAATGGATCGTTAACGTATAGTGGTTTCTTGATTTCTATACCTTAACGATCTATTTTTTCCTTTTCCAAATAGTGGTTTATGAATCGTTCAGCTATAGTAGTTTCTTGAATGAACTTCCATTTTTAAATTTATGCAAAGGAACTTCCAACTTCCATTTTATTCAACTTCATTTTCCATTTTTATTTTCTTGAATGAACTTCCTTTTTTAATTTCCATTTTAAAAATAAAATTAAAAATCGAAGTTCATTCATTAAGGTATAGTGATTTTTTGAATGAACTTCCTTTTTTAATTTCCGAATAAAAATAGTGGAAATTGGAAACCGGTATACCTTAATTTTAAAATTAAGGTATACTGGTTTCTTGAATGAACTTCCTTTTCTATTCAACTTCCTTTTTTATTTAATGCCCAAATAGATCATTCAGGTATAGTGGTTTCTTGAATGAACTTCCATTTTTAATTCCATTCATTTTTAGAACATGAAACTTCCATTCACTTGCATTTTTATTCAATTTCCAAATGGATCCGTTAAGGTATATTGGTTTCTTGAATGAACTTCCTTTTCTATTCAACTTCATTTTTTATTTAAAATCCAAATAGATCGTTCAGGTATAGCGGTTTCTTGAATGAACTTTCATTTTTAATTCCATTCATTTTTAGAAAATGAAACTTCCATTCACTTGCATTTTTATTCAATTTCTAAATGGATCCGTTAAGGTATATTGGTTTCTTGAATGAACTTCCTTTTCTATTCAACTTCCTTTTTTATTCCTTTTTTATTTAATTTCCAAATAGATCTTTAAGGTATAGTGGTTTTTTGAATGAACTTCAATTTTTAATTTTATGCAACTTCCTTTTTTATTGAATTTCCAAATAGATCGTTAAGGTATAGTGGTGGAAAATGAAATTGAATAAAAAAGGAAGTGAAATAAAAATAGAAGTGAAATAAAAATAAAAAAGGAAGTTAAATAAAAAAGGAAATTGAATAGAAAAGAAAATGGAATAAAAAAGGAAGTTGAATAGGAAAGGAAGCTGAATAAAAAATGAAATTGAATAAAAGTAAAAGTGGAATAAAAATAAAAATAGAAATTCATTCAAGAAACCACTATATCTTAACGTTCTATTTGGAAATATAGAAGTGGAATAAAAATAAAAATGGAAGTGGAATAAAATTAAAAATGGAAGTTGAATAGAAAAGGAAATTGAAAATGGAAGTTCATTCAAGAAACCACTATACCTCAACGATCTATTTGGAAATTAAATAAAAATGAAAGTTGAATAAAAATAAAAGTGGAAGATGCATAAAAAAAGAAGCTGCATAAAAATGGAAGTTGCATAAAATTAAAAAAGAAGTTCATTCAAGAAACCACTATACCTTAACGATCTATTTGGAAATTAAACAAAAAAGGAAGTTGAATGGAAAAGGAAATTGAATAAAAATGCAAGTGGAATAGAAAAGGAAATTGCATAAAAATGCAAGTGGAATAAAAATAAAAATAGATCGTTAAGGTATAATGGTTTCTTAATTAACTTCAATTTTTAATTCTATTTGAAAAATCTAGAAACCTCCTAGATGTTGATTTGTGATTATGTATCAATTTTAAGCAGAATATAAAAATCCCAAACAAACAATCAAAAGAAAGAGACACAAAGATTTTACGTGGAAAAACCACAATTGGACACCTTCCAATTGTGATCAAAAAACCACGGGCCACAGCCACCAGAACAATCCACTAAGAAGATATAAAGGAATTACACAGGTATCACTCTCAATTATCTAGCGAATCCACAACGCCTAATTGAACCAACCTCTATGTGCCTCTTCCAACCCCATCTTCACCACGGAATTGTCTTTCTGATGAGCCACTCCGGATTCCACCACCGAAGCTTCAGACCGAATTCTTCAGAATCCACAACTGAAGAACAACTTTGATGAGCCACTCCAGAATTCACAACTGAAGCTTCAGGCTCGAATTCTTCAGAATCCACAACTGAAGAACAACTCTCTCTTTTGTGTAACAAACAAAACCTTTGATGTAGCCTTTTCAGATCATGAGTTGAATACTCAATAAGACATCAAAGAAAAATAAAATATCCCCAGATATAAACCTTTAAGAACCAAAAAGAAAGATCTGGAGGATTCAATGAATGAATCAATGAATAGCCTAGATTTGGGAGAAACCCAACTATTTATAGAAAATCAAAGCAATCCTAGTTGGGAAAGAAAACCAACTTCTTGTAGAAAACCAACTTCATGCAGAACTCCAACTTCTTGTAATCAACTTCTTGTAGAAAACCAACTTCTTTCAGAACTCCCAAGTAACCCTGTTTTTGAAGGAAACCAACTTCTTAAAGAACTCTTGTTACAACCTTGGTTTTGATCCATGGAATTTGACAACAAAAAGTCCTAACAATCTCCCCCTTTGTCAAATCCTGGATAAAACCAATCTAAAACAAATTTCCTAACAAAAACACTAAAACAAATTTCCAATCAAAACAAGAACAACATCACCAACTAGGAACCAGCACTTATAACCAAATCTCTTTCCAAACTTATTTTTCAAGGTCATGATTTGCAAAACAACTATTAGTGCCACCATCTCCAAAACAACTATTAGTCCCACAAGAATATATGAAAAAACAATATAAGACTATCTTGAAACATGAGATGAAAAACATGAATAACATGAAGATGCAACTTTGGAGATTTTAAGAACATGTAGCATGAAAACCTGAACCCGACACATGGCATAAAAACATGAAATCCTAAGACACATGAAAAACAGCTTTCTCCCCTCAAACAACAAAAGCAAGATCATAAACCACACAAGCATGATATGATGATGTAAATATCAGAAGCATGCAAGATGGACACAATAAAGAAGCAATGCAAAGAAACATGCAAAACAACTAAAGCCAATCTCCCTTACCAAACAAATCAAAGTGATCATGCGAACAAACTCTTGTAATAATAAACCAAACTCCCCCTTACTAAAAGCAATCACAAAACAAAAAAAAAACAGAAAGAAAACCAACAAATATAATATGGTTGAGCAAGCAAGGAATTTCAGATTTGTACCTTAAAACACACAAGATTATCCAAGAAGTACAATTACTTGAAAACACAATGTGCACAGTCTGTAGAAGATTCTCATGAAAGAAAGTGATGCATTATGTGAAAAGCATAGATCCCATGATAAAAGTGTGTGTGTGACTCTTGGAGTTCGACAAACACAAGATTCAAATCCTAGTAGTGATATGATATGAAAGTTGGACCTCCGACAAGAGAATCTAAGCACAACAAAGGAAAGTCAAACCACTAGGAATCAAGGGGTATTTGGTGAGTAAAGGCGGAGGCTCCCCCTCAATCAATGAATCTTTTCTTCTTCTTTTTTTTCTTTCTTTTGCACATTTTTTTTTTCTTTTCTTTCTTTTGCACATTTTTTTTTTCTTTCTTTTGCACACTCATCGGCGGCTGACACGCTCAAGAGTATGGAAACCGAACCAGAGAAGCATGGATATAATAAGGATGGCCTGGTTGGTGACTCTGAGGTAGCCTTTTCCTCATGTCTAGAATACAAAAAAATAGAGAGGAAAGCCATGGAGATGCAAAAAGATGGAAGATGGTTAAGAGACTCAACATCACCCATGATATGCTAGTATAGGTCAATTCCTCTAGAAAAGCAAAAGATATCATGCCAGAAGTCCATAGAAAAAATAACCACTAAGGCAAAAGACTCCAATATTTGCTAATCCAAGAGTGTGTACAGAATGAGACATACTAATCAAAGAACACACACTCCAAAATGAGTAATGACCATAGAAAGCACACACATATTAACATGTAATGTTTATTCTCATCAATTCCAATATGCATCAAGGACATCTCAAAAAATTCAAACTTGCAAAACCATACTAAGAAAATCTTTTTGATTTTTTTTTTCAACAATAAAGTAAGAAAAAAAAACATGCACACAAATCAAACAAGATCTCGTTCTAAAAGATTTTTTTTTTTAAAAAAAATAGAGCTTTCTAAAAGAATTTTTTTTTTTTTTATAAAAAAAATAGAACGACCCGCTCTGATACCAATTGAAAAATCTAGAAACCTCCTA
This sequence comes from Camellia granthamiana, assembly GCA_036172215.1. NCBI lineage: Eukaryota > Viridiplantae > Streptophyta > Magnoliopsida > Ericales > Theaceae > Camellia > Camellia granthamiana. The sequence goes on from JAXFYN010000614.1 coordinate 21,972, forward strand.
GATGTTGATTTGTGATTATGTATCAATTTTAAGCAGAATATAAAAATCCCAAACAAACAATCAAAAGAAAGAGACACAAAGATTTTACGTGGAAAAACCACAATTGGACACCTTCCAATTGTGATCAAAAAACCACGGGCCACAGCCACCAGAACAATCCACTAAGAAGATATAAAGGAATTACACAGGTATCACTCTCAATTATCTAGCGAATCCACAACGCCTAATTGAACCAACCTCTATGTGCCTCTTCCAACCCCATCTTCACCACGGAATTGTCTTTCTGATGAGCCACTCCGGATTCCACCACCGAAGCTTCAGACCGAATTCTTCAGAATCCACAACTGAAGAACAACTTTGATGAGCCACTCCAGAATTCACAACTGAAGCTTCAGGCTCGAATTCTTCAGAATCCATAACTGAAGAACAACTCTCTCTTTTGTGTAACAAACAAAACCTTTGATGTAGCCTTTTCAGATCATGAGTTGAATACTCAATAAGACATCAAAGAAAAATAAAATATCCCCAGATATAAACCTTTAAGAACCAAAAAGAAAGATCTGGAGGATTCAATGAATGAATCAAAGAATAGCCTAGATTTGGGAGAAACCCAACTATTTATAGAAAATCAAAGCAATCCTAGTTGGGAAAGAAAACCAACTTCTTGTAGAAAACCAACTTCATGCAGAACTCCAACTTCTTGTAATCAACTTCTTGTAGAAAACCAACTTCTTTCAGAACTCTCAAGTAACCCTGTTTTTGAAGGAAACCAACTTCTTAAAGAACTCTTGTTACAACCTTGGTTTTGATCCATGGAATTTGACAACAAAAAGTCCTAACACTATTCAACTTCCTTTTTTATTTAATTTCCAAATAGATCGTTAAGGCACAGTGATTTCTTGGATGGACTTCCATTTTATTTTTATTCCGCTTCCATTTTTATTTTTATTCCGCTTCATTTTTATTCAATTTCCTTTTCTATTCAACTTCCTTTTTAATTTAATTTCCAAATAGATCGTTAAGGTATAGTGGTTTTTTGAATGAACTTTCATTTTAATTTTATGCAACTTCCATTTTTATTTTTATTCCACTTCTATTCAACTTCCTTTTTTATTTAATTTCCAAATAGATCGATAAGGTATAGTGGTGTTCTTGAATGAACTTCCATTTTTAATTTTATGCAACATCCATTTTTATTTTTATTCCACTTCTATTCAACTTCCTTTTTTATTTAATTTCCAAATAGATCGTTCAGGTATAGTGGTGTTCTTGAATGAACTTCCATTTTTAATTTTATGCAATTTCTATTTTTAATTTTATGCAACTTCCTTTTTTATTTGCAATTCAATTTTCAAATAGATCGTTAAGGTATAGTGGTTTCTTGAATGAAGTATAGTGGTGAAATTAAAAAAGAAAATTGAATAAAAATAGAAGTTGGAATAAAAATGGAAGTTCAATTTCATTTTATTTCAACTTCCTTTTGGAAATTAAATTCAACTTTCTATTTCTTGCATTTTTATTCAACTTCCTTTTTCCATTTTTAACGATCTATTTGGAAATTAAATAAAAAAGGAAGTTGAACAGAAAAGGAAATTGAATAAAAATAGAAGTGGATTTCTTGAATGAACTTCCATATTTATTCTTTTCCTTTTCTATTCAACTTCCTTTTTTATTCAATTTCCTTTTCTATTCAATTTCCTTTTCCATTCAACTCCCTTTTTTTCTCCACTTGCATTTTCTATTCAACTTTCATTTTTATTCAATTTCCTTTTCTATTCAACTTCCTTTTTTATTTTTATTTAACTTCCTTTTCTATTAACTTCCTTTTTTATTTAATTTCCAAATAGATCGTTCAGGACACCACTATACCTTAACGATCTATTTGGAAATGAAATAAAAACGGAAGTTGAATAAAAGTAGAAATTGAATAAAATTAAAAATAGAAGTTCATTCAAGAACTTCCATTTAATTTCCTTTTTTATTTAATTTCCAAAAAAGGAACTTCCATTTTTATTTTATTCAACTTGCATTTTTATTTAATTTTCTTTTCTATTCAGCTTCCTTTTTTAAAAGGAAGGTTATTAAAGTTCCAAATAGATCGTTAATTTCCAAATAAACTTCCATTATTCATTTTCTATAAAATGGAAATTAAATATTAAATAAAAAAGGAAGTTGAATAGAAAAGGAAGTGGAATAAAAATTTGAAGTTCATTCAAGAAACCACTATGCCTTAACGATCTATTTTGGAAATTAATCGTCCTTTTCTATTCAACTTCCTGAACGATCTATTTGGTTCCTTTGTTCCATTTAATTTCCATAATTAATAAAAAAATGAAGTTATTTTTATTAACTTTCGTTAAGGTTTCTTGATCGTTAAGTTGCTTTTCCTTTTTTTATTGCACTTGCATTTTTATTAATTAATTTTCAAATAGATCGTTAAGGTATAGTGGTTTCTTGAATGAACTTTCATTTTCAATTTCCTTTTCTATTCAATTTCCTTTCTATTCAACTTCCATTTTTATTTAATTTCCAAATAGATCGTTAAGGTATAGTGGTGGAAATTAATTAAAAATGGAAGTTACATAAAATGAAAAATGGAAGTGAATAGAAACGGAAATTAAATAAAAAAGGAAGCTGCATAAAATTAAAAATGGAAGTTCATTCAAGAAACCACTATACCTTAATAATTTCCAAATAGATCGTTAAGGTATAGTGGTTTCTTGAACTATTCAACTTCCTTTTTTATTTAATTTGCAAATAGATCGTTAATGTATAGTGGTTACTTCTATTTTATTTTTATTCCACTTTCTTTTTATTGAAGGAAATTGGAATTAAAAGGAAGTTGAAGAAACCACTATTTGGAAATGGAATTTCAATTAAATAAAAAATGGAAGTAACGATCCACCAAATGGAAGTTCAATTTCCAAATTAAAAATAGAAAGTTAATTAAATGAACTTCCTTCTATTTAATTTCCATTTTATAGAAAAGGAAATTTTATGCAACTTCTATTTTTATTCAATTTCCAAATATATCCATTTTTAAAAATAGAAGTTGAATAAACATAGAAAATGGAAGTTCATTCAAGAAACCACTATGCCTTAACGATCTATTAGGAGAAGTTGAATAGAAAAGGTAACCACTATACCTTAACGATCTATTTAGAAATTAAATAGAAAAGGAAATTGAATAAAAATAGAACTTCAAATTTGAAAATAAAAATGGAAATTGAATAGAAGTTGCATAAAATTAAAAATGAATAGAGAAGGAAGTTGAATAGAAAAGGAAGTTCATTCAAGAAACCACTATACCTTAACATTCTTTTTGGAAATTAAATAAAAAAAGGAAGTTGAATAGAAAAGGAAATTGCATAAAATGAAAGTGGAATAATAGTCGAATAGAAAAGGATAAAACCACTATAGATTAAATAAAAAAGGAAGTTGAATAGAAAATTAAAAATTGAAGTTGCATAAAATTAAAAATGGAAGTTCATTCAAGAAACCAGTATACCTGAACGATCGTTAATGGAAGTTGAATAAAAATGGAATAAAAATGAAGTTGAATAGAAAAGGAAATTAAATAAAAAAGGAAGTTGAATAGAAAAAGAAGTTGAAAATGAAAGTTCATTCAAGAAACCTTTTCTATTTTATAAAATTAAAAAAGGAAGTTGAATAGAAAAGGATCTATTTGGAAATTAAATAAAAAAGGAAGTTGAATAGAAAAGGAAATTGAATAAAAATAAAAATGGAAGTTGCATAAAATTAAAAATGGAAGTTGATTCAATAAAATGGAAGTTGCATAAAATTAAAAATGGAAGTTCATTCAAGAAACCACTATACCTTAACGATCTATTTGGAAATTAAATAAAAAAGGAAGTTGAATAGAAAAGGAAATTGAATAAAAATAAAAAAGGAAGTTGAAACCATTTCTTTTTTTAACGATCTATTTGGAAATTAAAATAAAAATGAAAGTTGCATAAAATTATTGGAAGTTCATTCAAGAAACAACTATACCTTAGCAAATTAAACCATTTTCCATCAATTTCCTTTTCAATTTAAGAAACCACTATACCTTAACGATCCATTTGGAATAAAAATAAAAAAGGAAGTTGAATAGAAAAGGAAATTAAATAAAAATAGAAGTGGATCGTTAAGGTATACTGGTTTCTTGAATTACCTTATGTTTTTAATTTTATGCAACTTTCATTTTTATTCAATTTCCTTTTTTATTTAATTTCCTTTTCTATTCAACTTCCTTTTTTATTCAACTTGCTTTTTTATTTAATTTCCAAATAGATCGTTAATTTCCAAATTGAATAGGAAAGGATCTATTTGGAAATGGAAGTTGAATAGAAATGGAAGTTGAAAATGAAAGGAAAGTTCATTAAAGAAACCACTATGCCTTAACGATCTATTTGGAACATAAAAATGGAAGTTCATTCCAAAAACCACTATACCTTAACGTTCTATTTGGAAATTAAACAAAAAAGGAAGTTGAATAGAAAAGGAAGTTCATTCAAGAAAATGGAAATGGAAGCTGCATAAAATTAAAAATGGAAGTTTATTCAAGAAACCACTTTTATTTTTTATTCAACTTCCATTTCTATTTGAAAATTAAATAAAAAAAGGAAGTTGAATAGAAAAGGAAATTGAATAAAAATAAAAATGGAAGTTGCAGAAAATTAAAAATTGAAGTTCATTCAAGAAATCACTATACCTTAACGATCTATTTGGAAATTAAATACCTTACGATCAATTTGGAAATTAAATAAAAAAGGAAGTTGAATGGAAAAGGAAATGTATAGTGGCTTCTTGAATGAACTTCCATTTTAATTTTATGCAACTTCCGCTTCTATTTTTATTCCACTTCCATTTTTATTCAATTTCCTTTTCTATTCAACTTCCTTTTTTATTTAATTTCCATTTTTAATTTTATGAACTTCCATTTTTAACGATCTTTTTGGAAAATGAAATTGAATAAAAATGCAAGTGGAAATTAAATAAAAATAAAAATGGAAGATGCATAAAATTAAAAATGGAAGTTCATTCAATTTCTCCGCTATACCTTAACGATCTATTTGGAAATTAAATAAAAAAGGAAGTTGAATAGAAAAGGAAGCGGATCTATTTGGAAATTAATTTCATTCAAAAATTAATGATCTATTTTCTTGGATGAACTTCCATTTTTATTTTTATTCAACTTCCATTTTTAATTTCTGCGACTTCCATTTCTATACCTTAACGATCTATTTGGAAATTGAATACCTTTTTTATTTAATTTCCTTTTCTATTCAACTTCCTTTTTTATTCAACTTCCTTTTTTATTTAATTTCCAAATAAATCGTGCATAAAATTAAAAAAGGAAATTCATTCAAGAAACCATTAATTTCCAAATAGATCGTTAATGTATAGTGGTTTCTTGAATGAACTTTATAGATCGTTATGGTATAGTGGTAATGGAAACCACTATACCTTAACGATCCTTTTTTATTCAACTTCCTTTTCTATTCAACTTCTTTTTTGTTTAATTTCCAAATGGATCGTTAAGCTGAATAGAAAAGGAAGTTGCATAAAAAAGAAGTTGAATTGGAAAGGAAATTGAATAAAAATATAAGTGGAATAAAAATAAAAATAGAAGTTCAGGTATAGTGGTTTCTTGAAATGAACCACTATAAAAGTATAGTGGTTTCTTGAATGAACTTCCTTTTTTTATTTTTATGAACTTCCATTTCTAATTTTATTCAACTTCATTTTCCATTCAACTTCCATTTTTATTCAGCTTCCATTTTTAATTTTTTGAATAGAAAAGGAAATTGAATAGAAATAGAAGTTCATTTAAAGAAAATGGAAGTCCATTCAAGAAACCACTATATCTATTCAATTTCCTTTTCTATTTCTATTCAATTTCTTTTTCTAGTCAAAAAATTAAAAATGAAAGCTGAATAAAAATTGAAGTTCAATGGAAAATGAAGTGGAATAAAATTAAAAATGGAAGTTTATTCAAGACACCATTATGCCTCAACGATCTATTTGGAAATTAAATAAAAAAGGAAGTTGAATAGAAAAGGAAATTGAATAGAAATAGCAAAGGAAATTGAATAAAAAAGGAAGTGGAATAAAAATGGAAGTTGAATAAAAATAAGAGTGGAATAAAAAAGGAAGTTGAATAAAAATAGAAGTGGAATAAAAATTAAAAATGGAAGTGGAATAAAATTAAAAATGGAAGTTCATTCAAGAAAGTTGAATAAAAATGGAAGTTGAATAGAAAAGGAAATTGAATGGAAGTTCAAGAATGATCTATAAAAATTAAATAAAAAAGGAAATGGAATAGAAAATGAAAAGTTCATAAAATTAAAAATGGAAATTCATTCAAGAAACCACTATACTTGAACGATCTATTTGGACATTAAATAAAAATTAAACTTCCATTTTTGATTTTATTCAACTTCATTTTCCATTCAACTTCCATTTTTATTCAGCTTCCATTTTTAATTTTTTGAATAGAAAAGGAAATTGAATAGAAATAGAAGTTCATTTAAAGAAAACGGAAGTTCATTCAAGAAACCACTATATCTATTCAATTTCCTTTTCTATTTCTATTCAAATAAAAATGGAAGCTGAATAAAAATAAAATTAAAAATGGAAGTTCATTCAAGAAAACCTTAATGATCTATTTGGAAATTAAATAAAAAAAGAAGTTGAATAGAAACCACTATACCTTAACGATCTATTCGGACAAAATTGAAGTTCATTCAAGAAACCACTATACCATAACGATCTATTTGGAAATGGAAGTTCATTCAAGAAACCACTATACCTTAGTGGTTTCGATTTCCTTTTCTATTCAACTTCTTTTTTTATTTAATTTCCAAATAGATCGTTATGGTATAGTGGATTTTTATTCTTGAATGAACTTCCTTTTTTATTTAATTTCCAAATAGATCGTTTAGGTATAGTGGTTTTTTGAATGAACTTCCATTTTTAATTTTATGCAGATATAGCGATCCCGGGTTTACCCTTGGTGTACAGTGATTCGGACATGTGTCCGTGGATATTAGTAGTTGTTTATTATCTTGTTTACATCCTTTCCTACTTTGTATTTGAGTTATAGGATGTGTTGGGCAGGTTTGTTACAGGTTGGTTGTGTTTGAGAGCCAAGTGTTGCTGCCCAGAATTTTGGGTCTTCGCTCGAGCGATTGGGTCTTCGCTCGAGCGAGCGGTTCTTCGCTCGAGCAAGCTTCTGTCTTTGGTCCTTCGCTCGAGCTAGGGTTTGGTCACTCAAGCGAGAGTGAAGTTTTGTGTCTGGTGGCTCGAGCCAGAGTGGCTTCGCTCGAGCGAGCGATTGCGTCTGGTTCTGGACCTGAGAGTTGCATTTCTTGGCTCGAGCGAGCTTTTCTTCGCTTGAGCGATCTGGTTCGTTCTTCGCTCGAGCAAGCAGTCCTTCGCTCGAGCGTGCGTCTGGTTGCAGACCTGAAGGTTTGAGTTCTTGGCTCGAGCGAGCTTTTCTTCGCTCGAGCGAGCTTCTGGGTTGTTGGCTCGAGCGAGGGTTTTCTGTGTCTGGTCGCTCGAGTGACCAAGTCTTCGCTCGAGCGAGCCTGTTTATATCAGTTAGCAGCAGCCGAGTTGAACATCAATTTTCAAAACTTTTTCATCTTCAAACCCTAAATTCGAGACCCTCTCTCTCTAGACTTGTCTTCTCTCTAAGAAATCATCTCCTTCTAGTGTGAATCTACCCTAAGTACTTTGTTAAAAAGATAGAGGGTGACTTGGGCTTCGATTTAATCTGAAAATCTTTGGATTTGGAGCACGTTGTCGTTGGGTCTTCTTCTCCTTTTGAGCCCAAACTTTGAGGTAGGGATATCCTACTCCTCTTTATGGTCTTTGTCTTTAAATTTTAGCATTTTGATATGTTGGGGGTAGTTGTGTAATTGTGAGAAAGTTTGGGGCTTTTGTGTAATTTTACAAAAGTTGGGGTTTTATTTAAAATAAACCTATATGCATGTTTAGCATAGAGAAATGGGATTAATGTGGGTTCATTGATGAAAATGGAACCTTAAGGGTTGTAATGTTAATTATGGAAAATGCCCTAATTACATTGATTAATTAATTTGCATAATTAATTGTGAGAAATGAGGAATTGAAGTGGAAGTGTTGAGATTGGAGGTATATGGGATAAAAGGGTGTAGTTAAATTACTTATTACTCACCGAATTGAAATGTTGATGTATTATCCATTTTGTGCATTTATTTTCTGTATAGAAATAACTGCTTTGGGCTATCGGTGGAGGATAGTCTTGATTGTTGTAGACAATGCATGATGATTAGGCAAACTAAAACTAATCACTGGAATGTGTCATTGAGTATGACAGTTGAAAGAATACATTAAATTTATGTATTGATTGGTGATGTGTATAATTATTGTTTATATGCATTGTGTAGTGTTGGAGAAGATATGGGATGTACTCCACGGTTTAGGGGATGATAGGGGATGGACTCCATAGATGTAGCTCATATGCTTATCTAATGATGTGTTGACACAGCTCATATGCTTGTCTTTGGAAGTGTGATATTGCTCGTATGCATGTCTATGGAAGTGTCGATATAGCTAGTAGGCTTATCTATTATGAAATGGGAAAATGTTTAATATGAGTTACTATCTCATATAAGTTGTTGGCCAAGTTCTGAGCCATAGTTATGAAGTGAGAATTGTAAGGAAATGGAAAATGAAAAGTAACATAGGCTTGTGAGTCATGAAACTGAAGGATGAGATATGTGGATGTCTTAGTGTTGGCCATCTATCAACTGCTAATCTTTTAGTCATTGTTCATAGCTGGTTTAGTGTATTTCTACTGGGCTGTGGCTCACCCTATATGGGAATATCATTTTCAGGTACAGGTAGCATGCCACCTCCAAGGACATAGCTTGGGAGGCTAGCGGTTGTCAGACTTTTTGGATGTCATTTTCCTTTTGTTGTATTACATGTAAATTCAAGCCTAGGGCTTAGTGTTTATGAGTTAGTACTCCTTTCTTGTAACCAAGTGTTGGCTTGGAAAGTTGTAAGCCCGTAGGGCGTTTACTTTTGTTGTCAACATGTAATACTTTTTGTAAGGAAATACAATAATGAATGGAAATGGTTAGTTTCTCTTATATTAATGCATGTTCAATTGATGGGTTTTATGTAGTATTTTGTAGGGCGTTACATTCCATTTTTATTTTTATTCCACTTCTATTTTTATTCAATTTTCTTTTCTATGCAACTTCCATTTTTTTTTAATTTCGAATAGATCGTTCAGGTATAGTGGTTTCTTGAATGAATTTCCATTTTTATTTTTATTCCACTTCTATTTTTATTCAATTTTCTTTTCTATTCAACTTCCTTTTTTATTTAATAGATAAAGGGATCGTTAAGGTATAGTGGTTTCTTGAATGAACTTCTTTTTTTATTTATTCAATTTCCTTTTCCATTCAACTTCCTTTTTTTTATTTAATTTCCAAATAGATCGTTAAGGTATAGTGGTTTCTTGAATGAACTTCCATTTTTAATTTTATGCAGCTTCCATTTGGAAATTCAATAAAAATAGAAGTGGAATAAAATTAAAAATGGAAGTTCATTCAAGAAACCACTATACCTTAACGATCTATTTGGAAATTAAATAAAAATAGAAGTGGAAATTTCCAAATAGATCGTTAAGGTATAGTGGTTTCTTGAATGAACTTCCACTTTTAATTCCTTTTTTATTTAATTTCCAAAAGTTTATTCAAGAAACCACTATACCCTAACGATCTATTTGGAAATTAAATAAAAATAGAAGTTCATTCAAATAACCACTATACCTGAACGATCTACAAAAATAAAAATGAAAGTTGCATAAAATTAAAAATAGAAGTTTCCTTTTAAAAATTGAATGAACTTCCATTTTTAATTTTATGCAACTTCCATTTGCATTTTTATTCAATTTCCTTTTCTATTCAACTTCATTTTTTATTTTTATTCCACTATACCTTAACGATCCATTTTTATTTAATTAATTTCCAAATAGATCGTTCAGGTATAGTGGCATAAAACCAGTATACCTTAACGATCTATTTGGAAATTAATTAAAATGGAATGGATCGTTTAGGTATAGTGGTAGATAAGGAAGTTGAATAGAAAAGGAAGTTGAATAAAAATAAAAGTGGAAGCTGCATAAAATTAAAAATGGAAGTTCATTCAAGAAACCACTATACCTTAACGATCTATTTGGAAGTTAAATAAAAAAGGAAGTTGAATAGAAATGGAAATTGAATAAAAGTGCAAGTAGAATAAAAATAAAAAAGGAAGTTGAATAAAAAAGGAAATTGAATAAAAATGGAAGTGGAATAAAAATAAAAAAGAAAGTTGCATAAAAATAAAAATGGAAGCTTCTAAATAGATCGTTAAGGTATAGTGGTTTCTTGAATGAAAAGGAAACCACTATAAATGGAAGTTCATTCAAATAACCACTATACCTTAACGATCTATTTGGAAGCTTCCATTTTTATTTTTATGCAACTTCCATTTTTATTTTTATTCAACTTCCTTTTTTATTCAATTTCCATAAAAAAGGAACTTCTTTTATAAAAAATGAAAGTTGCATAAAATTTAAAATGGAAGTTCATTTAAGAAACCACTAAAAAAATGAAAGTTTCTTGAATGAACTTCCATTTTCCAATCAGCTTCCTTTTTTATTCAATTTCTTTTCTATTCAACTTCCTTTTCTATTCAACTTCATTTTTTATTTAATTTCAAAATAGATCGTTAAGGTATCAACTTCAACTTCCTTTTTTATTTAATTTCCAAATAGACCGTTAAGGCATAGTGGTTTCTTGATCGTAATCTATTTGGAAATTAAATAAAAAAGGAAGTTGAGTGGAAAATAAAATTGAATAGAAATAAAAATGAAAGTGGAAGTTGCATAAAATTAAAAATGGAAGGTCATTCAAGACACCACTATGCCTTAACGATCTATTTGGAAATTAAATAAAAAAAGAAGTTGAATAGACAAGGAAATTAAATAAAAATAGAAGTGGAATAAAAATAAAAATAGAAGATGCATAAAATTAAAAATGGAAGTTCATTCAAGAAACCATTATACCTTAATGATCCATTTGGAAATTAAATAAAGGGAAGCTGAATAAAACAAAAAAGGAAGTTGAATAGAAAAGGAAGTTCATTCCTTAACGATCTATTTGAAAATTAAATAAAAAAAATTAAAAATGGAAGTTCATTCAATAGAAGTGGAATAAAAATATAAATGGAAGTGGTATAAAATTAAAAATGGAAGTTCATTCAAGAAGCCACTATACCTTAATTAAAAATTGAAGTTCATTCAAGAAACAACTATACCTTAACGATCTATTTGAAATTAAAAATGGAAGTTCATTCAAATAACTACTATACCTTAACGATCTATTTGGAAATTAAATAAAAAAGGAAGTTGAATAGAAAAGGAAGTTGAAAATGGAAATTAAATAAAAAAAGGAAGTTGAATAAAAATAGAAGTGGAATAAAAATAAAAATGGAAGTTCATTCAAGAAACAATTTCTTTTTCTATTCAACTTCCATTTTTATTTGTATTCAACTTCCTTTTTTATTTAATTTCCAAATAGATCGTTAAGGTATAGTGGTTTCTTAAATGAACTTCCTTTTTTATTTAATTTCCAAATAGATCGAATAAAAATGCAAGTGGAATAAAAATAAAAATAGAAATTGAATGAAAATAGAAGTAGAATAAAATTAAAAATGGAAGTTGCATAAAATTAAAAATGGAAGTTGCATAAAATTAAAAATGGAAGTTGAATAAAATTATTGGAAGTTGCATAAAATTAAAAAAAGAAATTGAATTAAAATAGAAGTGGAATAAAAATGCAAGTGCAATAAAAATAAAAATGGAAGTTCATTATTGAATAAAAAAAAAAGGATAGATCATTTTTATGCAATTTCATTTTCCATTCAACTTCCTTTTTTATTTAACTTCTATTTTTAATTTTATGCAACTTCCATTTTTAATTTTATGGGGCTTCCATTCTTATTCAATTTCCTTTTCTATTCAATTTCTAAATAGATCGTTAAGTATAGTGGTGGTTTCTTGAATGAACTTCCATTTTTATTTTTATTCCACTTCCATTTTTAATTCAACTTCCTTTTTTATTTAATTTCCTTTTCTATTCAACTTCCTTTTTTATTTGATTTCCAAATAGATCGTTAAGGTATAGTGGTGTCTTGAATAAACTTCCATTTTTAATTTTATGCAACTTTCACTTTTATTTTTTTTCAATTTCCTTTTCTATTTAATTTCCATTTTTATTTAATTTCCAAATAGATCGTTAAGGTATAGTGGTTTCTTGAATGAACTTCCATTTTTAATTTTATTCAACTTCCACTTGCATTTTTATTCAATTTCCTTTTCTATTCAACTTCCACTTTTTATTTAATTTCCAAATAGATCGTTAAGGTATAATGGTTTCTTGAATGAACTTCCACTTTCAATTTCTTTTTCTATTCAACTTCCTTTTTTTATTTAATTTCCTTTTCTATTCAACTTCCTTTTTTTATTTAATTTCCTTTTCTATTCAACTTCCTTTTTTATTCAATTTCCAAATAGATCGTTAAGGTATAGTGGTTTCTTGAATGAACTTCCATTTTTAATTTTATACAACTTCCATTTTTAATTTTATGCAACTTCCATTTTTATTCATTTTCCTTTTCTATTCAACTTCCTTTTTCATTTAATTTCCAAATGGATCGTTAAGGTATAGTGGTTTCTTGAATGAACTTCCATTTTGAATTTTATGCATCTTCCTTTTTTATTTTTATTCAATTTCCTTTTCTATTCAACTTCCTTTTTTATTAAAGTTCCAAATAGATCGTTAAGGAAATTAAATAAAAAAGGAAGTTGAATAGAAATGGAAATTGAATAAAATAGAAGTGGAATAAAATTAAAACGTTAAGGTATAGAACTTCCTTTTCTATTCAACTTCTATTTTTATTCAATTTCCCTTTTTCTTAACGATCCTTTAAATGGAAGTTATAGGAAATTGAAAAAGGAAGTTGAAAATTAAATAAAAAAGAAAGTTGAATAAAATGGAAGTTGAATGGAAAAGGAAATTGCATAAAAATAAAAGTAGAATAAAAATAAAAATGGAACGTTAAGGTATAGTGGTTTCTTGAATGGACTTCCATTTTTAATGTTATGCATCTTCCAAATAGATCGTTAAGGTATAGTGGTTTCTTTAATGAACTTCCATTCAAGAAATTAAATAAAAAAGGAAGTTGAATAGAAAAGGAAATTGAAACCACTATGCCTTAACGATTTATTTGGAAATTAAATAAAAATAGAAGTTGAACAAGAAACCACTATGCCTTGACAATCTATTTGGAAATTAAATGAAAAAGGAAGTTGAATGGAAAATGAAATTGAATAGAAATAAAAATTGAATAAAAATTCAACGGGAATAAAAATAAAAATGGAAGTTGCATAAAAATAAAAATGGAAGTTCATTTATTGAATGAACTTCCATTTTTATTTTTATTCAACTTGCATTTTTATTCAATTTCCTTTTTATTGAACTTCCATATTTAATTTCCATTCAACTTCCATTTTTAATTTTATCCAACTTCCTTTTTTTATTTTTATTCAACTTTAATTTTTATTCAATTTCCTTTTCTATTCAACTTCCTTTTTTATTTAATTTCCAAATAGGTCGTTCAGGTATAGTGATTTTTTGAATAAAAATAAAAAAGGAAGTTAAATAAAAAAGGAAATTGAATAGAAAAGAAAATTGAATAAAAATGCAAGTGGAATAAAAATAAAAGTGGAAGTTGCATAAAATTAAAAATGGAAGTTCATTCAAAAAACCATTATACCTTAACGTTCTGTTTGGAAATTCAATAAAAAAAGGAAGTTGAATAGAAAAGGAAATTGAAAATAAAAATGGAAGTTGCATAAAATTAAAAATGGAAGTTCATTCAAGAAAAAACTATACCTTAACGATCTATTTGGAAATTAAATAAAAATAGAAGTGGAAATTTCCAAATAGATCGTTAAGGTATAGTGGTTTCTTGAATGAACTTCCGTTTCTAATTTTATTCTGAATAGAAAAGGAAGTTGAATAAAAATGGAAGTAAAATAAAACCACTATACCTTTGCAATTTCCATTTTAATTTTTATTTAATTAAGGCATAGGAACTAAAAATGGAAATTTAACGACCACTATACCTTAGAATTTCCTTTTTTATTTAATTTCTATTCTATTCAACTTCCTTTTTTATTTAATTTCCTTTTCTATTCAGATTCCTTTTTTATTTAATTTGTAAATAGATCGTTAAGGTATTCCAGTTGCATTTTTATTTTTATTCCACTTGCATTTTTATTCAAATTCATCTTCCTTTTCTATTTTTCTTGAATGAACTTCCACTTTAATTTTTATTCAATTTCCTTAACGATCTATTTAGAAATTAAATAAAAAAGGAAATTGAATAGAATAGGAAGATGCATGGGAAATTAAATAAAAAAGGAAGTACCACTATATCTTAACGATCTATTTGGAAATTAAACTTCTATTTCAAGAAACTTCCTTTTCTATTCAACTTCATTTTCTATTCAACTTCTATTTTTATTCAATTTCCTTTTTTATTCAACTTTCTTTTTTATTTAATTTCCAAATAGATCGTTAAGGTATAGTGGTTTCTTGAATGAACTTCCATATTTAATTTTATTCAATTCCCTTTTCTATTCAACTTCCTTTTTTATTTAATTTCCAACTAGATCGTTAAGGTATAGTGGTTTATTGAATAAACTTCCATTCTATTCAACTTCTTTTTTTTTATTTAATTTCCAAATAGATCGTTAAGGAAATTGAATAAAAATTAAAGTGGAAGTTCATTCAAGAAAAATAGAAAAGGAAGATGAATTTGAATAAAAATGCAAGTGGAATAAAAATAAAAATGCAACTGGAATACCTTAACGATCTATTTACAAATTAAATAAAAAAGGAATCTGAATAGAAAAGGAAATTAAATAAAAAAGGAAGTGGAATAGAATAGAAAATTGAATAAAAATAGAAGTGGAAGTTCATTCAAGAAACCACTATACCTTAATGTCCATAAAATTAAAAATAGAAGTTCATTCAAGAAACATTCAAGAAACCACTATACCTGAACGATCTATTTGGAAATTAAATAAAAAAGGAAGTTGAATAGAAATGGAAGTTGCATCAAATTAAAAATGGAAGTTCATTCAAGAAACCACTATACCTTAATGATCTATTGGAAATTAAATAAAAAAGGAAGTTGAATAGAAAATGAAATTGAATAAAAATAAAAGTGGAATAGAAAAAGAAATTGAATAAAAATGCAAGTGGAATAAAAATAAAAATAAAAGTTGCATAAAATTAAAATTGCAAGTTCATTCAAGAAACCACTTTTTTATTTTTATTCAATTTTGTTTTTATTCAATTTCATTTTCTATTCAACTTTCCTTTTCTATTCAGCTTCCACTTGCATTTTTATTCAATTTCCTTTTCTATTCAACTTCCACTTTTATTATTATTCCATTTCTATTTAATTTCTAAATGGATCGTTAAGGTATAGTGGTTTCTTGAATGAACTTCCATTTTTAATTTTATGCAACTTCCATCTATTTGGAAATTAAATAGAAAAGGAAGTTGAATAGAAATAAAAATGCAAGTGGAATAAAAATAAAAATGGAAGTTGCATAAAATTAAATATGGAAGTTCATTCAAGAAACCACTATACCTTAACGATCTATTCCATTCAACTTCCTTTTAATTTCCTTTTCTATTCAATTTCCTTCAAATTAAAAATGCATCTTCCTTCCCTCTTCAAGAAGGAAGGCCCTGCATCAACAACCTGAGCCTGCACTGGAGCCTGCACTGGATTCTCAGCTCGGAGAATACCCATAGACTCCCTCAAAGCGTCGGCTGTCCCACAGGCCAAAGCGCCCACAGCCTCCTGTCCTGCTGGCTCGGCCACATTGGCCTGGCCAACCCCCTCCTGTACTGCTGGAATCTCATCCGATATAGGCACTTCCTGCTTCCTAGGCCTACCACGCCTACCTCCTCGTCCACGTCTTGACATTCTAATAAAGGTAACACAGAACGTTAGTACATTCATAAACGTGCCGAAGCTAAACACTCGCGTCCTAATGCATGGACAACTATAATTCACTCTACGTAAACACATAAACACTTACGAATTCCATTTCCAGATAATGATAGTCCCGAGGCGTTACTAGAGTTCCGGTTAGAAACAGCATTGATCAAGTGCTTTTCCAACAAGACTCACAGAAACCCAAGGATCTAATCGACATCCTAGAAATCAAATCCCATACCCAAATAATCACATAAACATGTTATCATATAAACACATAACATTACATCTAAGTCTCTAACAAGCGAGACAAACCCATTGTGATCCTAATCACTTCCCACATACCCAAAGTATTCGAACCCGGTACGCTCTGATACCAAATTGTAACGCCCTCAAAAAAAGACATTAAACCCATCAATATAGACATGCATTGATACAAAAGATAAACCTCATTCTATTCATTAGAGTAGTTGATTACAAGAGTAATACATTTTAACAACAAAAGCAAATGCCCTACGGGCTTACAGCTTTCCAAGTTAACACTTGGTTACAAATAAGAGAGTGCTAACTCAAATACACATTAAGCCCTTGGCTTGAATTTACATGTATTACATCAAAAGATAACAAAACACAAAAAGTCTGTCCGCCTCTAGCCTCCCAAGCTATGTCCTTGGAGGTGGCATGCCACCTGTACCTGAAAATGATGTTCCTATATAGGGTGAGCCACAGCCCAGTAGAAATACACTAAACCAGCTATGAACAATGACTAAAAGATTAGCAGTTGATAGATGGTCAACACCTTTACATTCTTTCAAAACACCTTTCAGTTTCATGACATACAAGTCCATATTCCATTTCATTTCTGTTTCTTTTCAACTTCGAGTTTGAAAACTAGGCTCAACACTTAGCCAAATAATTTAATGAGACTGAACTCATCCTTAAAACGCTTTCGTCATTCATAAGGGATACACATTTTGATGCTGTATCAATAACACTTAAACCACTTCCATACTTTATCGAAGATACACATTTTGGTGCTGTATCAACATAACATAGAAACACTTCTATACATCACAATTGATAACGATATACATTTTAGTGCTATATCAAATCAATTCAAACACTTTCACAATACACAATTGATACACATGCTAGTGTTGTATCAATGTCAACTAAAATCCGGCTTAGAGGTCCATCCCCTATCTTTCCCTAAGCCATGGAGTACATCCCCTATTTCCTCCCACACAACACATGTATATAAACATAGATCATATACAATCCATCAATACATAAAGTTAACGTATTATCTCAACTGCTAAGTTCCATAGCATACTTAGTCGATTAGTTTTAGTTTGCCTAATCATCATGCATTGCCTACAACAATCAAGACTATCCTCCACTGATAGTCCAAAACAGTTATTTCTAAACAGAAAATAAATGCGTCAAATGGATAAAATATCGACATTTCAAATTGGTGGGTGATAGATAATCCAACTACACCCTTTAATTCCATACATTCTCAATTCCAACATTTTCAATTCCATTTCTCATTTCTTCAATTAATTTCACAAATTAATCCATCAATGTAATTAAGGCATTTTTTCCATAAATTACATAACAACCCCAAGGTTCCAATTTCATCAATGTTTCAACATTAATTCCATTTCTCCATGCCAAACATGCATATAGGTTTATTTTAAATAAAACCCCAACTTTTGTAAATTTGCATAAAAGGCCCAAACTTTCTCAAAATTACATAACAACTTCCAACATATCAAAATGTCAAAATTGAAAGACAAAACCCATAAGAAGGAGTAGGGTATCCCTACCTCGAAGTTTGAGCTAAAATAGAGAAGAAGACCAACACCCAACGTGCTTCAAATCCAAGGATTTTCATATTAAAACGAAGCCCAAGATATCCTTTACCTTTTTAACAAAGCACTTAGGGTAGATTCACACTAGAAGGAGATGATTCCCTAGAGAGAAGACAAGTTTAGAGAGAGAGAGTCTCGGATCTAGGGTTTCAAAAGTAAAAAGAGGAGAAAAAGTGATGTTCTCCCCGGCTGTTGCTAACTGATATAAACAAGCTCGCTCAAGCGAAGACTTGGTCACTCGAGCGACCAGACACAGAAAACCCTCGCTCGAGCCAAGAAGGTCTCGCTCGAGCCAACAACCCAGAAGCTCGCTCGAGCGAAGAAAAGCTCGCTCGAGCCAACAACTCAAACCTTCAGGTCTGTAACCAGACGCACGCTTGAGTGACAGAACGCTCGCTCGAGCGAAGAACAAACCAGCTCGCTCGAGCGAAGGAAAGCTCGCTCGAGCCAAGAAATGCAACTCTCAGGTCCAGAACCAGATGCAATCGCTCGCTCGAGCGAAGCCACTCTAGCTCGACCCACCAGACACAGAAACTCAACTCTCGCTCGAGCGACCAAACCCTGGCTCGAGCAAAGGACCAAAAACAAAAGCTCGCTCGAGCGACAAACTGCTCGCTCGAGCGAAGGTCCAAAAATCTGGACAGCAACACTTGGTTCCAAACACAACCAACTTGTAACAAACCTGCCCAACACATCCCATAACTCAAATGTAAAGCAAGAAAGGATGTAAACAAGATTTAAACAACTGCTAATATCTACGAAACCAAATCCGGATCACTGTACAACAAGGGGTGAAACCTGGGATCGCTATAACTTCCTTTTTTGTTTAATTTTCATTTTTATTCAACTTCCAAAGAGATCGTTAAGGTATAGTGGTTTCTTGAATGAACTTCCATTTTAATTTTATTCAGCTTCCATTTTTATTTTTATTTCGCTTCTATTTTTATTCTATTTCCTTTTCTATTCAACTTCCATTTTTATTTTTATTGCACTTGCATATTCCCTTTTATTTCCAAATAGATCGTTCAGGCATAGTGGTTTCCTGAATGAACTTCCATTTTTAATTTTATGCAACTTCCACTTTTATTTTTTATTTTTATTCCGTTTCTTTTTCAACTTCCTTTTTTGTTTAATTTCCAAATAGATCGTTTGAATGGTATAGTGGTTGAATAAAAATGCAAGTGGAATAAAAAAGGAAGTTAACGATCAATTTGGAAATTAACGATCTATAAAATGGTTTCAACTTCCATTTTCATTTTTATTCAACTTCATTTTCTATTCAACTACCTTTTTTATTTAATTTCCAAATAAATCGTTAAGGCATAATGTTGTCTTGAATAAACTTCCATTTTTATTCAACTTCCTTTTTTATTTAATTTCCAAATAGATCGTTAAGGTATAGTGGTTTCTTGAATTTCCTTTTCTATTCAACTTCCTTTTTTATTTAATTTCCAAATAAATCGTTAAGGTATAGTGGTTTCTTGAATAAAAATAAAAATGGAAGCTGCATAAAATTAAAAATGAAAGTTCATTCAATAAAAAAGGAAGTTGAATGGAAAGGAAATCGAATAAACTTCTAAATAGATCGTTAAGGTATAGTGGTTTTATTCAATTTCCTTTTTTATTCAACTTCCTTTTCTATTCAACTTCCTTTTTTATTTAATTTCCAAATAGATCTTTTCTTATTCAATTTCCTTTTCTATTCAACTTTCTTTTTCTTGAATGAACTTCCATTTTTAATTTTATGCAACTTCCTTTTTTATTTTTATTCAATTTCATTTTTATTCAATTTCCTTTGCTATTCAACTTCCGTTCATTCAAGAAACCACTATACCTAAACGATCTATTTGGAAATTGAACAAAAATAAAAGCAAAATAAAAATAAAAATGGAAGTTCATTCAAGAAACCACTATACGATCTATTTGGAAATTAAATAAAAAAGGAAGTTGAATAGAAAATGAAATTGAATAAAAATAGAAGTGGAATAAAAATAGAAGCGGAAGTGGAAATAAAAAAGGAAGTTGAATAGAAAAGGAAATTGAAAAAGGAAGTTCATTCAAGAAATCACTATACCTTAACGATCTATTTGGAAATTAAATAAATCAAGAAATTAAATAAAAATGCAAGTGGAATAAAAATAAAAATAGAAGTGGAATAAAAATAGATATGGATGTTGCATAAAATTAAAAATGGAAGTTCATTCAAGAAACCACTATACCTGAATGAACTATTTGGAAATTAAATAAAAAAGGAAGTTGAATAGAAAATGAAATTGAAACCACTGTACCTTAACGATCTATTTGGAAATTAAATAAAAAATGAAGTTAAATAAAAAAGGAAGTTGAATAAAAATAAAAATGGAAGTTCATTCAAGAAACCACTGTACCTTAACGATCTATTTGGAAATTAAATAAAAATGAAAGTTGAATAGAAAAGGAAGTGGAATAAAAATAGAAGTGGAAGTTCATTCAAGAAACCACTATACCTTAACGATCCATTTGGAAATTAAACAAAAAAGGAAGTTGAATAGAAAAGCAAGTTGAAGAAAAATAAAAATGGAAGTTCATTCAAGAAACCACTATACTTGAATGATCTATTTGGAAATTAAATAAAAAAGGAAATTGAATAAAAATGCAAGTGGAATAAAAATAAAAGTGGAAGTTCATTCAAGAAACCACTATACCTTAACGATCGATTTGGAAATTAAAAAATAGAAGGAAGTTGAATAGAAAAGAAAGTTGAATGGAAAAGGAAATTGAATAAAAAATTGAAGCTGAATAAAAATGCAAGCGGAATAAAATAAAAATGGAAGTTCATTCAAGAAACCACTATACCTAAACGATCTATTTGGAAATTAAATAAAAAGGAAGTTGAATAAAAAAGGAAATTGAATAAAAATAAAAATGAAAGATGCATAAAATTAAAATTAAAAATGGAAGTTCATTCAAGAAACCACTATAGCTTAACAGAATGGAAAATGAAATTGAATAAAAATAGAAGTGGAAGAAAAATAAAAATGGAAGTTGCATAAAATTAAAAAATGTAAGTTCATTCAAGAAACCACTATACCTGAACGATCTATAAAAATAAAAATGGAAGCTGCATAAAATAGAAAATGGAAGTTCATTCAAGAAACCACTATACCTTAACGATCTATTTGGAATAAAAATAAAAATGGAAGTTGCATAAAATTAAAAATAGAAGTTCATTCAAGAAACCACTATACCTTAACGATCTATTTGGAAATTAAATTAGAAAGGAAACTGAATAGAAAAGGAAATTGAAAATGGAAGTTTATTCAAGAAACCACTGTACCTTAACGATCTATTTGCAAATTGAATAAAAATGGAAGCAGTTTCTTGAATGAACTTGCATTTTTGAACTTCCACTTTTATTTTTATTTAATTTCCTTTTTTATTCCGTTTCTATTTCACTTCATTTTCCATTCTTGAATGAACTTCTATTTTTATTTTTATTCCATTTCCTTTTCTATTCAACTTCCATTTTTATTTAATTTCCAAATAGATCGTTAAGGTAAAGTGGTTTCTTAAATGAACTTAAATTTTTAATTTTATGCAACTTCCATTTTTATTCAATTTCATTTTCCATTTAATTTCCTTTTTTATTTAATTTCCAAATAGATCGTTAAGGTATAGCGGTTTCTTGAATGAACTTCTATTTTTAATTTTATGCAACTTCTATTTTTATTTTTATTCCACTTCTATTTTTTATTCAATTTCATCTTTTATTCAATTTTCTTTTCTATTCAACTTCCTTTTTTTATTTAATTTCCAAATAGATCATTCAATTTTTATTTTTATTCTATTTGGAAATTAAATAAAAAAGGAAGTTGAATAAAAAAGAAAATTAAATAAAAAAGGAAGTGGAATAATGGAAGCGGAATAAAAATAAAAAGGAAATTAAATAAAAAAGGAAATTGAATAGAAAATGAAATTGAATAGAAATAAAAATGGAAGATGCATAAAAATAAAAATGGAAGTTCATTCAAGAAACCACTATACCTGAACGATCTATTTGGAAATTAAATAAACTTCCAAATAGAAATTGAATGAACTTCCTTTTCTATTCAACTTCCATTTTTATTTAATTTCCAAATAGATCGATTTTTATTTTTATTTCACTTCTAATTTTATTCAATTTCCTTTTCTATTCAACTTCCTTTTTTATTTTTAGTTTTATTTAACTTTAATATTTATTCAATTTCCTTTTCTATTCAACTTCCTTTTTATTTAATGCAGCTTCCATTTTTATTTAACTTCCTTTTTTTCTATTCAACTTCCTTTTTTGTTTAATTTCCAAATAGATCGTTTAGGTGTAGTGGTTTCTTGAATGAACTTCCATTTTTAAAAATGCAATTAAAAATAAAAAAGGAAGTGGTTTCTTGAATGAACTTCCATTTTTAATTTTATACAACTTCCACTTTTATTTTTATTAACTTCCTTTTTTATTAAATTTTGAAGTAGATCGTTAAGGTATACCTTAACGATCTATTTTCAACTTCCTTTTTTATTTAATTTCCAAATAGAACGCTAACTCATAGTGGTTTCTTGAATGAACTTTCAATCCATTCAAGAAACCTTTTCTATGCATCTTCCATTTTTTATTTTATACAACTTCTATTTTTATTTTTATGCAACTTCCACTTTTATTTTTATTCCGCTTCCTTTTCTATTCAACTTCCTTTTTTATTTAATTTCCAAATAGATCGTTAAGGTATACTGGTTTGTTGAATGAACTTCCATTTTTATTTTTATTCAACTTCCTTTTCTATTTTTATTCCGCTTCCTTTTCTATTCAACTTCCTTTTTTATTTAATTTCCAAATGGATCGTTAAGGTATAGTGGTTTCTTGAATGAAATATTTATTTAATTTTAAGAAACTACAATCAATTTTTTAATTTTATGCAACTTCCATTTTTATTTTCATTCAAGAAACGACTATACCTTAATGATCCATTTGGAACTTTAATAAAAAAAGGAAGTTGAATAAAAGATGCATAAAATTAAAAATAGAAGTTCATTCAAAAACTACTATACCTTAACGATCTATTTGGAAATTAAATAGAAACGGAAGTTGAATAGAAAAAGAAATTGAAAATAGAAGTTCATTCAAGAAACCACTATACCTTAACGATCTATTTGGAAATTAAACAAAAAAGAAAGTTGAATGGAAAAGGAAGTTGAATAGAAAAGGAAATTGAATAAAAATAGTGGTTTCTTGAATGAATAGAAAAGGAAGTTGAATAAAAATGGAAGTTGAATAGAAAAGGAAATCGAAATTAAATAAAAATGGAAGATGCATTCAACTTCCTTTTCCGTTTCTATTCAACTTCCTTTTTTTGCAACTTCCATTTTTATTTTTAATTTTTATTCAATTTTCTTTTCTATTCAATTTTTTTTATTTAATTTCTAAATAGATCGTTCCAAAAAGGAAATTGAATAAAAATAAAAGTGGAATAAAAATAAAAAATGCAAGTGGAAGTTGAATAGAAAATGAAATTGAATAAAAATAGAAGTGAAATAAAATAAATAGTGGTTTCTTGAATAAACTTCCATTTTTAATTTTATACAACTTCCATTTTTATTTTTATTCAATTTCATTTACCTTAACGATCTATTTAGAAATAAAATAAAAAAGGAAATTGAATAAAAATAGAAGTTGAATAAAAATAAAAATGCAAGTGGAATAAAAATAAACATGAAAGTTGCATAAAATTAAAAATGGAAGTTCATTCAAGAAACCAATATACCTGAACGACCACGATACCTTAACGATCTATTTGGAAATTGAATAAAAAAGGAAATTGAATTTATTTAAAAATGGAAGTTCATTAAACAAACCACTGTACCTTAACGATCTATTTGGAATAAAAATAAAAGTGGAAGCTGCATAAAATTAAAAATGAAAGTTCATTCAAGAAACTACAATACCTTAACGATCCCTTTATCTATTAAATAAAAAATAAAGTTGAATAGAAAAGGAAGTTGAATAAAAATATAAATGGAAGTGGCAAAGGAGAAACCACTATGCCTGAACGATCTATAAAAATTGTTAGGTTTTATTATTGGCAATCCCGTTTGACAAGGATTTCTATAAGAAGTTAGTTTTCTTCCAAAATTAGGATTACTTTGGATTTCTATAAGGAATTGGTTTTCTTCCAAAATTAGGATTACTTTGGTTTTCTATAAATAGTTGGTTTTCTCCCAAAACTAAATTAATTCCTCCAGATCTTCTTTTTGGTTCTTAAGGTTTATATCTGGGGATATTTTGTTAGTTTTCTTTGATGTTTTATTGAGTATTCAACTCACGGTTTAAAGAGAGTACATCAAAGGTTTTGTTTGTTATATACAAGAGAGAGAGAGAGTTATTCTTCGGTGGATTCTGAAGAATTTGAGCCTGAAGCTTCGAAGGATTCTGGAGTGGCTCATCGTAAAGACAATTCCGAGGTAAAGACGGGGTAGAAAGAGACACATAGAGGTTGGTTCAATTAGGCGTGGATTCGCTAGGTAATTGAGAGTATACCTGTGTAATTCCTTTAAATCTTCTTAGTGGATTGTTTTGTGGCTGTTGCCCGTGGTTTTTTAATCACATTTGGAGGTGTCCAATTGTGGTTTTTCCACATAAAATCGTTGTGTCGATTTGTCTTTTATTGTTTGATTGGGATTGTTATATTCTGCTTAAAATTGGTACATAATCACAAATCAACATCTAGGGTTTCTAGATTTTTCAATTGGTATTAGAGCGGGTCGTTCTATTTTTTTAAAAAAATTCTTTTAGACTGAGATCTTGTTTGATTTGTGATAATGGATTCAATTCGTGAGGGAAATTCTATGGTTCGACCACCCCTACTTGACAAATCCTCGGGGAGTGAAGATGAAGAACTTGAGCAAGCTTATGAAAACTTGTATAAGGAGTCTCTTAACTTATTTAAATTGAATGACAAACTCACAAAGAAACTCAAAACATGTGAAAGTGAGAATGTCAAGTTAAAAAAAGAGATTTCCGAGGCTAGGAATGATGCCCTTAAGATTTCTAATGATCGACAAGCTCTTTGTGCAAAACTCTTGACTTGTGAGACAGAGATGAATGAGCTACAACAAATTTATGCAACATATGAAGAAAAGATTGAAACTCTCGAGATGTCTCAAGTTGATTTGGAAGAACTAATGATCAAGAAAGAGGAAGAACTCAAGTGTGCTATGGCTACCATTGGTCTTTGGAACAGAGGATCAAAGACTTTGGACAATATCATTGGGTCTCAACAAATTTGTTCTGACAAGAGTGGCATTGGCTTTGGTGGTAAGAAAGAGCAAAAACAGAAGGCTTCCATATCTTGTGATACAAGAACTCAAGGAAAGGGAGAACAAAAAATTCAACATGAGGATAGACTTCTCAAACTTCCTAGAGTTGGTAAGGCCAAAGAAAAGAAGGTACACTCTGTTTTTATTTGTCATCATTGTGGTATGCATGGTCATATTCGCCCTTATTGTTATGAATTGCATGGGAGAATGTCTCATAGAGATGGAAGAAATTCTAATATCTCAAGGGGTAAGAGACACTTCATTGGTCATAAGGAGGTTAAGGGTCATAATAAACCTTGCTATTTTGATTTGCTTGAGACCAAACATGAATAGAGGTTGTGTTTACTTAGACCTAGGAATAGGAAGTTGAAAACCATGTCAAGACCGGTTCTCATTGAAGGGGAAGGGAACCATAACGTCAAGACACCACCCAAAAACCGCAATTCTCACAACTTTGTTTATAGTAAAGCGGTTTGGGTGAGAAAACTTGACTTGTGTTAATTTGTTTATTTGTTTTAGTTTTTGGGTTTCTGTGTGTTTTTTTTTTATGAGAAAAAAATGTGTGCTTGTTCGTTTTCTGACATGTTTTGTTTTCTAAAAAAAAAATTGTGTGCATGTTCGTTTTTTGTCTTGCTTTGGTTAAGAAAAAAAAAATGAAAAAAAATTCAAAAAGATTTTCTTAGTATGGTTTTGCAAACTTGATTTTTTTTTTTTTTTTTTGAGATGTCCTTGGTGCATATTGGAATTGATAAGAATATCCATTACATGTTAATATGTGTGTACTTTATGTGGTCATTACTCATTTTGGAGTGTGTGTTTTTTTATTAGTATGTCTCATTCTGCACACACTCTTGGATTAGCAAATATCGGAGGCTTCTACCTTAGTGATCTGTTTTTTCTATGGACTTCTGGCATTCTATCTTTTGCTTTTCTAGAGGAATTGACCTATACTAGCATATCATGGGTGATGTTGAGTCTCTTAACCACCTTCCATCTTTTTGCATCTCCACGGCTTTCCTCTCTGTTCTTTGTAGTCCAGCCATGAGGAAAAGGTTACCTCAGAGTCACCAACCAGGCTATCCTTATTATATCCATACTTCTCTGGTTTGCTTTCCATACTCTTGAGCGTGTCAGCCGCTAATGAGTGTGCAAAAGAAAGAAAAAAATGTGCTAAAGAAAGAAACAAAAAAAATTGTGCACAAGAAAGAAAAGAAAAAGTTGTGAAAAAAAAGAAAAAAAAAATAAAGGATTCATTGATTGAGGGGGAGCCTCCGCTATTACTCACCACGCTTTTACTCACCAAATATCCCTTGATTCCTAGTGGTTTGACTTTCCGTAGTTATGCTTAGATTCTCTTGTTGGAGGTCCAGCTTTTATATCACTACTAGGATTTGAATCTAGTGTTTGTCGAATCCCAAGAGTCACACACACTTTTTATCATGGGATCTATGCTTTTCACATAATGCATCACTTTCTTTTATGATGAATTTTCTAGAGGTTGTGCACATTGTGTTTTCTTGTGATTGTGCTTCTTGGATAATCTTGTGTGTTTCAAGGTACAAATCAAAAATTCCTTACTTGCTCCACCATATTATTTTTGTCGTTTTCTTCCAGTTCACTGTTTTCAGTGCTTGTGGTTACTTTAAGCAAGGGATAGTTTGGTTTTTCATTACAAGAGTTAGTTAGCATGAACACTTTGATTTGTTTGGTAAGGGAGATTAGCTATACTTGGTTTGCATGTTGCCTTGCACTGCTTTTTTATTATTTCCTTCTTGGATGCTCCTGATTTTTACATAGTCTTATCATTGCTTGTATGGTTTCTGATCTTGCTTTAGTTGTTTGAGCTTCCTTTGTCAATTCGTGACAAAAAGGGGGAAAAAGTTGTTTTTCATGAGTCTTAATCTTCATCTATTCATGCTACATGTTCTCAAAATCTCCAAGTTGCATCTATTCATGTTTTCCATCTCATGTTTCAAATGCTTCAAGATAATCTAGCCATATGTTTATTGCTTTTTCATATACTCTTGTGAGACTAATAGTTGTTTTGGAGATTGTGGCACTAATAGCTGTTTTGCAGATCTTAATCTTCAGAAAGAAGTTTGTGTTTGTTGGTTGTAATGGGTTGGGGTGATTAGGATTTTATTTGTTAGGTGTGTTTTGTCATGGCATTGCCAAAGGGGGAGATTGTTAGGTTTTATTATTGGCAATCCCGTTTGACAAGGATTTCTATAAGAAGTTGGTTTTTTTCCAAAACTAGGATTACTTTGGATTTCTATAAGGAATTGGTTTTCTTCCAAAATTAGGATTACTTTGGTTTTCTATAAATAGTTGGTTTTCTCCCAAATCTAAATTAATTCCTCCAGATCTTCTTTTTGTTTCTTAAGATTTATATCTGGGGATATTTTCTTAGTTTTCTTTGATGTTTTATTGAGTATTCAACTCATGGTTTAAAGAGAGTACATCAAAGGTTTTGTTTGTTATATACAAGAGAGAGAGAGTTATTCTTCGGTGGATTCTGAAGAATTTGAGCCTGAAGCTTTGGAGGATTCTGGAGTGGCTCATCGTGAAGACAATTCCGAGGTGAAGACGGGGTAGGAAGAGGCACATAGAGGTTGGTTCAATTAGGCGTGGATTCGCTAGGTAATTGAGAGTATATGTCACGACCCCAACCTGCCCCTAGTAGGTCGGCGCCGAGATGGCCAGTAACCCGAGGTTACCAAAGGCCTCTTACAAGAATTCACACACAAATCAGAGTAAACATATGGGGCTTACGAATGCGGAAGCAATAAATCAAAACTAAGTAATCCATAAGAGCAGTGCATAAGTTTGAATGAAATGTCATACACCATTACATAGCTTTAATACAACAAATGAAGTACAAAAATACATCTTGACCAAGAGGCTTCTCAGCCATCGAATACAAAATAAAATAAAATAACCAAGAAGCATGATCTTCAAGACGTCGCAAACATGAGTCCAAAACACATTAGCAAAATACTTCAGCAAAACACCTCGGCTAAACACCTCGGCAAAACATACTTAGGCGTCATCGCCGCCCTGCTCATCACCTACATATATATAGAGAGGGTGAGCTTGGATACTCAGTGAATGGCATAAACAATAAAGGTTTTACATGAATGATATCCGAGATCTTTTAACAAAACAGTACAAGGCATAAATCAAGTTGTCCATCAAATCTTTCAAGCTTCATCAATCAAGTCTTTCAAGGCTTTCAAGTTCCAAGGGATGACATCAAGAGTTGTGCTACAAATGCTTATAGTCCCCTAGCACGTACGGACTTTCAAGAGTTGTGCTACAAGTGCTTATAGTCCCCTAGCACGTACGGACTTTCAAGAGTTGTGCTACAAGTGCTTATAGTCCCCTAGCACGTACGGACTTTCAAGAGTTGTGCTACAAGTGCTTATAGTCCCCTAGCACGTACGGACTTTCCACAAGGTATAATACTTGGCATACAAAGTAGGGATAGTCATTCATGCTTGCAAATACTTTTCAAAACAAGGCAAAGTAAGACTTCTATCAAAAACACTTAAACATAGCTTTATTAAAATGCCACTCACATAGTTCTTCAGACGTCGGGGTCAAGGCAAGTCCAAGTCCTACAATCACATAACAAGTCTATTGAATGCACTTTCAAACAAGCTTCATATGCATGCAAATGACCTCGGCAGTCGCTCAAGCTAAGTCAAAACATATCAAACACTGCTTCTTACTTTGGGAAAACATGCTGGGCACCATCCAGGTCTTGGCCGAGGTTCCACACTCTCTCGCCGAGGTGTGGTCCCAAGGGCCACATTCAAGGATAAAGGAAGCCGGGGAAAACCTGGGTTTCCCTCTGCTCAAGAACATGAACAAGATGAATGCAAAGATCATAACTTACATTTATAAAGTCTGAGATTTCGTGCCATGAGTTTGAAAACATGGACCTGGGTACCCATACTAGAAGACCTTGGTAAAACAAACACAAAAGCATGGACTTCAATGCAAGCTTTCGGATCAAATCAAGGCTTTTCCTCAAGAACACATAAATGTCTTATTTTCTTTCTAAAACCGACTTTAAATCTATGCATGGCACACAAAACAAAGTCAATCATGCAATGCAGCTGGACAAACAATAAGAGTAATCAAAGGAGAGCAAGAATCTAACCTCAAAACTCAAATCCAACGGTTTGATCTTCAAGGATCAAGCTCGAACTCCACTTCTCTCTCTAAACTCCCTTTCCTAGAGCTTCTCTCTCTAAGACAAAGATTTGAGACCAAATGATGTGTTTCTAAGTCTGTCGGCTGCTTTAACCTACAGCTCGGACACGTGGCAGCAGGTGGTTGGCTCTATTCAAAAAGGTGACTGATTGAAGGGACAAGACTCTGACAAAGCGTATCTAACAAGTTTCCCAGGGAAACACTCCGGCGGGTAATGACATCGGCTATCAACAAGACTTCGGCAAGCAATAACATCGGCCAAAGGTAGGACTTCGGCTACAGGGTAACAAGGACATCGGCTAGGGAGGACGACACTTGACTAAGCTGTGCCACACCTTGGCCAGGGTGTGCCACATCTCGGCCTATGTCATACCATCCCGGGAACAAGGTCACTAATGTAACATACCTCGGCTAAGTAGTAACATCTCGGCTAGAGTGCCGGGGTGAAGGTGAAGGTCAATCAAGTGGTTCCAACATGATTCTAAGCACAAGGGTTCAAAGGTGAACTAGTCCCAAGGTTACCTCGGCTACACACACGTAATCAGTAAGGAACATAACACTCAAGTAATACTTATGCAAGACAAGTCAAAGATGCAAGGCAAGTCAAGATTCAAGATACAACTTAACAAAGCAAAAATCATATAAAATGCATATGAGTATGGCTAAGACAGTGGGAGGGTTATTACATCCTACCCCCCTTAAAGAAGTTTGGTCCCCAAACTTGAGTTACCTTGGTTCAAAAATAGTTCTGGATGTCGAATGTTCATTTCTTCTTCCATTTCCCATGTGGCATCCTTGCCGTAGTGTTCCTTCCATTCAACCTTTACCATTGGTATTGCCTTATTTCTCAATTGCCTTACTTGCCTATCAATAATACGCATTGGTCTCTCTTCATAACTCAATTCTTCATCAACCATAATCCCAAAATGATCAATCACATGCAGGGGATCCCGAACATACTTTCTCAACATTGAAATATGGAACACATTGTGCACTTGGCTCAATCCTGGTGGTAAAGCAAGTCTGTAGGCAGTCGTGTTAATCCTTTCAAGAATTTCGAATGGTCCGATGTAACGAGGTGCTAACTTACCTTTCTTCCCAAATCTAAAAACTCCCTTCTTCGGCGAAATCTTCAGAAAGACATGATCCCCAACTTCAAACTCCAATTCTCTTCTCCTCTGGTCGGCGTAGCTCTTCTGCCGACTTTTGGCAATTGTGATCCTCTGACGAATAAGCTTAATCTTCTCGGTTGTCACTTGAATCAGTTCGGGGCCGATCAAAACTTTATCTCCTACTTCGGTCCAACATATCGGCGATCTGCACTTCCTTCCATACAAAGCTTCATACGGTGCCATGCCAATGCTGGCTTGATAACTGTTGTTGTAAGCGAACTCAACTAAAGGTAGATGTGCTTCCCAACTTCCCTTGAAATCCAGTACACATAGTCTGAGCATATCTTCAAGTGTTTGAATTGTTCTTTCTGTTTGCCCATCGGTTTGGGGGTGAAAAGCTGTGCTAAACCTCAACTCGGTTCCCAAGGCTCTTTGTAAACTCTGCCAAAACCTACAAACGAACTTCGGATCTCGATCTGATACAATAGACATCGGCACTCCATGAAGTCTCACAATCTCATTCATATACAGTACAGCTAGTCGGTCAGCATTGAATGTAGTCTGAACAGGCAAGAAGTGCGCTGACTTGGTTAATCTGTCAACTATGACCCAAATCGAATCCATTCCCTTCTGTGTCCTCGGCAACCCAATCACAAAATCCATGGAGACATGTTCCCATTTCCATTCAGGTATTGACAAGGGTTGAAGAAGTCCTGCTGGTCTCTGATGTTCTGCCTTCACTTGTTGACATTGCAAGCATCGAGATACGAACTCGGCTATCTCTCTCTTCATGTTCGGCCACCAAAAGGTCTGCTTGATATCGTGATACATTTTAGTGTTTCCTGGATGGATAGCAATTCTGGAACTATGAGATTCTTGCAAAATCTCCCTTTTCAGCTCTGGGATGTCGGCCACGCACAACCTTCCTTCGAACTTAACTGCTCCCTCTTCAAATGTGTAACCTGACCTCGGCTTGGTGATAATCTCGTCGGCTACCTTCTTCAGGAATTCATCCTCCATTTGTCTGGCTTTTACTTCCCCAATAATAGTTGGCTCTGCCGAGGTTATGGCTAAGCACGCCAAGCTTCCCATTGACCTTCTGCTTAATGCATCGGCTACTGAGTTGGCCTTGCCTGGGTGGTACTGAATCTGCATGTCATAGTCTTTCAATAATTCCAACCATCTTCTCTGCCTTAGATTTAGTTCCCTCTGAGTAAATAAGTACTTTAAACTCTTGTGATCCGTGAAAACCTGACAAGAAGCTCCATACAAGTAATGACGCCAAATCTTCAAAGCAAATACCACGGCTGCTAGTTCTAGGTCATGGGTGGGATAATTCTTCTCATGAGGTTTCAACTGTCGAGATGCGTATGCTATGACCTTACCCCCTTGCATCAGCACACAACCCAAACCCTTATGTGAAGCATCACTATAAATCTGAAATTCCTCATTACCTGATGGAAGTGCAAGAACTGGTGCTGTAACTAACCTTGTCTTCAACTCCTGGAAGGCTGACTCTCTATCTTCAGTCCATTCATATGTCACTCCCTTCTGAGTTAACTGTGTTAGTGGTATTGCAATCCTTGAGAAATCCTTTACAAACTTTCTGTAATAACTTGCCAAACCCAGAAAACTACGGACCTCGGACACGTTGGTCGGCGTTGGCCAATTTACCACGGCTTCAATCTTACTAGGATCAACGGAGATACCCTCTTCATCAATCACATGCCCCAAAAATGAAATACTGGAAAGCCAAAACTCACACTTACTCAGCTTAGCATATAACTTCCTGTCCCTCAAAATCTGTAAGGCAAGTCTCAAGTGGTTTTCATGTTCAGTTTTACTCTTAGAATAGATCAGTATATCATCAATGAAGACAACTACAAACTCATCTAAATATGGCTTGAAGACTCTGTTCATTAAGTCCATAAATGCAGCAGGAGCATTGGTTACTCCAAAAGGCATTACTAAAAACTCGTAGTGACCATATCGGGTTCGAAAGGCCGTCTTCTCAACATCCTCGGCTCTAACTTTAAGCTGATGGTAACCCGACCTAAGGTCAATCTTGGAAAAGACTCGTGCTCCTTGAAGTTGATCTAGCAAATCATCAATCCTAGGCAACGGGTACTTGTTCTTAATGGTTACCTTATTAAGTTCTCTATAGTCGATGCAAAGACGGAGTGTACCATCCTTTTTCTTAACAAATAACACTGGGGCTCCCCATGGTGAAGTGCTCGGCCTAACAAAACCCTTATCCAACAACTCTTGTAATTGCACCTTCAATTCCTTAAGCTCGGCTGGGGCCATTCTATAAGGTGTTTTGGAGATCGGCTGTGTTCCTGACGTGATGTCCACAGTAAATTCTATTTCTCTATCAACTAAGTGGCCAGGCAATTCATTTGGAAAGACATCGGGGAATTCGTTC
This sequence comes from Camellia granthamiana, assembly GCA_036172215.1. Lineage (NCBI taxonomy): Eukaryota > Viridiplantae > Streptophyta > Magnoliopsida > Ericales > Theaceae > Camellia > Camellia granthamiana. Next base: position 55,049 of record JAXFYN010000614.1, read on the forward strand.
ACAACTGGGATGTCGGCTAGAGTAACCTTCCCATTCTGATCACTCAATATACTACACAAGTAGCCATGGCACCCTTTCTGAATTAGCTTATAAGCTTTAATAGACGAGATCAAGTAAGGCGGGGATACTACACTTCTACCCTGGAAAATAACCTCGGCTTGGCTTGGGGGTTTCAAAGTAACACTCTTAGAAACACAATCAATAGATGCATGATTCATCACTAACCAATCCATCCCTAGTATAACGTCAAAGTGAGTCATGTTCAATGGCATTAAGTCAACTAATAGTTCCACACCCTTAATCGCAACAACACACTCCCTATAAATAGATGCAACAATCATAGTTCTCCCAGATGGAGCAGATACATATAACACATAATCAAGAGGTTCCTGTGGTCTATTCATCTTCTCGGCAAACTTAACAGATACGAATGAATGCGTGGAGCCCGAATCAATCAATATGTATGCATCTTGAGAGCAAATTGGAAGTATACCTGACACTACTGCCTCAGTATTCTGGGTGTCTCCTGGCACTAGTGCGAAAACTCTGCCTTGCCTCATCTGTGTCCTTCCAACATTGCTTCCCTGTGCAGAGCCCGAGGTGCTCCCACTTTTCAAACCATCAGCAATCTTGGACCTCGGACAATCTTTCACACGATGACCCATTTCTCCACACTCAAAACAGGCACCTGACGCCCAGCGGCAAACTCCGGAATGCGATTTTCCACAACTTGCACACATCGGCTTCGTAGTACCTTCCTGGTTCAGATTGCTGGAGCTGCCGACGTTCGTCTTCTTCTTGGCGTTGAACGGAACTCGGCGGTTATCATAGTTCGGCCTTTTCCTCTGGTTCTCTCCTGCATTCTGGTATCGGTTCAAGTTGGTTTCTGCAAGAATGGCCTTGTCCAAGACTCCAGCGTAAGTCGGCATGTTGAGCATGTTGACTCTATCCTGTATCGGTGCACGCAACCCACTTTCAAACTTCCTAGCCTTCCTGTACTCATCACTGACCATATGAGGCGCATACCTCGCCAATTCTGTGAAAGCACGATCGTATTCTGCCACTGTCTTGTTTCCTTGTGTCAAAGTCTGAAACTCCGTGATCTTGCGATCTCGGACACTAAGGGGAAAATGCTTGTCATAAAATAGTTCCAAGAATTTAACCCAAGTTAAGTCAGGGTTCCCTTCCCGTGTTATCATCCACCATCTTCGGGCATCGTCATCTAACGTAAATGCGGCCAATGCCACCTTCTGAGCATCTGTGCTGGGAAAGATCTCGAACAACTTTTCCATTCCTAAGACCCACGCTTCGGCTTTCATTGGTTCTACGCCCCCTTGGAATCTCGGCGGGTTCATCTTCTTGAACTCTTTAATCAAAGTCATGGTTCCATCCCCATACAAGGCTGGCTGTGAGGGTGCTTGGGGTACTGGAGGAGGCGGAGGCGGAACTACATGTCGGCCATTAGTCTGTTCGGCCTGGGCAGATGTAGCACTAGCATTCTGTTGTCTCACTTGTCTCAACTCCCGAGTTAAACCTTCAACTAGTCTTTCCAATCGACCCAATCTGTCTTCTGATTGATCTCGGCCAACTGGTGGTCTTCCTCTCCTCATAATGCTATGAGTATGTAAAATGTAACTTTAAAACAAAATGCGCAATAAAGCATGTATGCAAGCAACAAGCTGTTATGCCAAGATGATGCACACATTGTCAAGTAGCAAGCATCATGATGCAATCCTATCATCTTTCTAAGGGAAATCCTATGCTCTTTAGGACTCAAGGTGTGTGAATAACGTACTATGAGGAACTTGTGCTCTGATACCAATCTGTCACGACCCCAACCTGCCCCTAGTAGGTCGGCGCCGAGATGGCCAGTAACCCGAGGTTACCAAAGGCCTCTTACAAGAATTCACACACAAATCAGAGTAAACATATGGGGCTTCCGAATGCGGAAGCAATAAATCAAAACTAAGTAATCCATAAGAGCAGTGCATAAGTTTGAATGAAATGTCATACACCATTACATAGCTTTAATACAACAAATGAAGTACAAAAATACATCTTGACCAAGAGGCTTCTCAGCCATCGAATACAAAATAAAATAAAATAACCAAGAAGCATGATCTTCAAGACGTCGCAAACATGAGTCCAAAACACATTAGCAAAATACTTCAGCAAAACACCTCGGCTAAACACCTCGGCAAAACATACTTAGGCGTCATCGCCGCCCTGCTCATCACCTACATATATATAGAGAGGGTGAGCTTGGATACTCAGTGAATGGCATAAACAATAAAGGTTTTACATGAATGATATCCGAGATCTTTTAACAAAACAGTACAAGGCATAAATCAAGTTGTCCATCAAATCTTTCAAGCTTCATCAATCAAGTCTTTCAAGGCTTTCAAGTTCCAAGGGATGACATCAAGAGTTGTGCTACAAATGCTTATAGTCCCCTAGCACGTACGGACTTTCAAGAGTTGTGCTACAAGTGCTTATAGTCCCCTAGCACGTACGGACTTTCAAGAGTTGTGCTACAAGTGCTTATAGTCCCCTAGCACGTACGGACTTTCAAGAGTTGTGCTACAAGTGCTTATAGTCCCCTAGCACGTACGGACTTTCCACAAGGTATAATACTTGGCATACAAAGTAGGGATAGTCATTCATGCTTGCAAATACTTTTCAAAACAAGGCAAAGTAAGACTTCTATCAAAAACACTTAAACATAGCTTTATTAAAATGCCACTCACATAGTTCTTCAGACGTCGGGGTCAAGGCAAGTCCAAGTCCTACAATCACATAACAAGTCTATTGAATGCACTTTCAAACAAGCTTCATATGCATGCAAATGACCTCGGCAGTCGCTCAAGCTAAGTCAAAACATATCAAACACTGCTTCTTACTTTGGGAAAACATGCTGGGCACCATCCAGGTCTTGGCCGAGGTTCCACACTCTCTCGCCGAGGTGTGGTCCCAAGGGCCACATTCAAGGATAAAGGAAGCCGGGGAAAACCTGGGTTTCCCTCTGCTCAAGAACATGAACAAGATGAATGCAAAGATCATAACTTACATTTATAAAGTCTGAGATTTCGTGCCATGAGTTTGAAAACATGGACCTGGGTACCCATACTAGAAGACCTTGGTAAAACAAACACAAAAGCATGGACTTCAATGCAAGCTTTCGGATCAAATCAAGGCTTTTCCTCAAGAACACATAAATGTCTTATTTTCTTTCTAAAACCGACTTTAAATCTATGCATGGCACACAAAACAAAGTCAATCATGCAATGCAGCTGGACAAACAATAAGAGTAATCAAAGGAGAGCAAGAATCTAACCTCAAAACTCAAATCCAACGGTTTGATCTTCAAGGATCAAGCTCGAACTCCACTTCTCTCTCTAAACTCCCTTTCCTAGAGCTTCTCTCTCTAAGACAAAGATTTGAGACCAAATGATGTGTTTCTAAGTCTGTCGGCTGCTTTAACCTACAGCTCGGACACGTGGCAGCAGGTGGTTGGCTCTATTCAAAAAGGTGACTGATTGAAGGGACAAGACTCTGACAAAGCGTATCTAACAAGTTTCCCAGGGAAACACTCCGGCGGGTAATGACATCGGCTATCAACAAGACTTCGGCAAGCAATAACATCGGCCAAAGGTAGGACTTCGGCTACAGGGTAACAAGGACATCGGCTAGGGAGGACGACACTTGACTAAGCTGTGCCACACCTTGGCCAGGGTGTGCCACATCTCGGCCTATGTCATACCATCCCGGGAACAAGGTCACTAATGTAACATACCTCGGCTAAGTAGTAACATCTCGGCTAGAGTGCCGGGGTGAAGGTGAAGGTCAATCAAGTGGTTCCAACATGATTCTAAGCACAAGGGTTCAAAGGTGAACTAGTCCCAAGGTTACCTCGGCTACACACACGTAATCAGTAAGGAACATAACACTCAAGTAATACTTATGCAAGACAAGTCAAAGATGCAAGGCAAGTCAAGATTCAAGATACAACTTAACAAAGCAAAAATCATATAAAATGCATATGAGTATGGCTAAGACAGTGGGAGGGTTATTACAGTATACCTGTGTAATTCCTTTAAATCTTCTTAGTGGATTGTTTTGTGGCTGTTGCCTGTGGTTTTTTAATCACAGTTGGAGGTGTCCAATTGTGGTTTTTTCACGTAAAATCGTTGTGTCGATTTGTCTTTTATTGCTTGATTGGGATTGTTATATTCTGCTTAGATTTTTCAATTGGTATCAGAGTGGGTCGTTCTATTTTTTAAAAAAAATTCTTTTAGAACGAGATCTTGTTTGATTTGTGATAATGGATTCAATTCATGAGGGAAATTCTATGGTTCGACCACCCCTACTTGACGAATCCTCGGGGAGTGAAGATGAAGAGCTTGAGCAAGCTTATGAAAAATTGTATAAGGAGTCTCTTAACTTATTTAAATTGAATGACAAACTCACAAAGAAACTCAAAACATGTGAAAGTGAGAATGTCAAGTTAAAAAAAGAGATTTCCGAGGCTAGGAATGATGCCCTTATGATTTCTAATGATCGACAAGCTCTTTATGCAAAACTCTTGACTTGTGAGACAGAGAGGAATGAGCTACAACAAATTTATGCAACATATGAAGAAAAGATTGAAACTCTCAAGATGTCTCAAGTTGCTTTGGAAGAACTAATGATCAAGAAAGAGGAAGAACTCAAGTGTGCTATGGCTACCATTGGTCTTTGGAACAGAGGATCAAAGACTTTGACAATATCATTGGGTCTCAACAAATTTGTTCTGACAAGAGTGACATTGGCTTTGGTGGTAAGAACGAGCAAAAACAGAAGGCTTCCATATCTTGTGATACAAGAACTCAAGGAAAGGGAGAACAAAAAATTCAACATGAGGATAAATTTCTCAAACTTCCTAGAGTTGGTAAGGCCAAAGAAAAGAAGGTACACTCTATTTTTATTTGTCATCATTGTGGTATGCATGGTCATATTCGCCCTTATTGTTATGAATTGCATGGGAGAATGTCTTATAGAGATGGAAGAAATTCTAATATCTCAAGGGGTAAGAGACACTTCATTGGTCATAAGGAGGTTAAGGGTCATAATAAACCTTGCTATTTGATTTGCTTGAGACCAAACATGAACAGAGGTTGTGTTTACCTAGACCTAGGAATAGGAAGTTGAAAACCATGTCAAGACCGGTTCTCATTGAAGGGGAAGGGAACCATAACGTCAAGACACCACCCAAAAACCGCAATTCTCACAACTTTGTTTATAGTAAAGCGGTTTGGGTGAGAAAACTTGACTTGTGTTAATTTGTTTATTTGTTTTAGTTTTTGGGTGAGACACCACCCAAAAAAATGCGTGCTTGTTCGTTTTCTGACATGTTTTGTTTTCTAAAAAAAAATAAATGTGTGCATGTTCGTTTTTTGTCTTGCTTTGCTTAAGAAATAAAAAATAAAAAAAAATCCAAAAAGATTTTCTTAGTATGGTTTTGCAAACTTGAATTTTTTTTTTTAAGATGTCCTTGGTGCATATTGGAATTGATAAGAATATCCATTACATGTTAATATGTGTGTGCTTTCTATGGTCATTACTCATTTTGGAGTGTGTGTTTTTTTGATTAGTATGTCTCATTCTGTACACACTCTTGGATTAGCAAATATCAGAGGCTTCTGCCTTAGTGATCTGTTTTTTCTATGGACTTCTGGCATTGTATCTTTTGCTTTTCTAGAAGAATTGACCTATACTAGCATATCATGGGTGATGTTGAGTCTCTTAACCACCTTCCATCTTTTTGCATCTCCACGGCTTTCCCCTCTGTTCTTTGTAGTCCAACCATGAGGAAAAGGCTACCTCAGAGTCACCAACCAGACTATCCTTATTATATCCATGCTTCTCTGGTTCGCTTTCCATACTCTTGAGCGTGTCAGCCGCCAATAGTGTGCAAAAGAAAGAAAAAAATGTGCAAAAGAAAGAAAAAAAAAATGTGCACAAGAAAGAAAAGAAAAAGTTGTGAAAAAAAAGAAAAAAAAATAAAGGATTCATTGATTGAGGGGGAGCCTCCGCTTTTACTCACCACGCTTTTACTCACCAAATACCCCTTGATTCCTAGTGGTTTGACTTTCCGTAGTTATGCTTAGATTCTCTTGTTGGAGGTCCAGCTTTTATATCACTACTAGGATTTGAATCTAGTGTTTGTCGAATCCCAAGAGTCACACACACACTTTTTATCATGGGATCTATGCTTTTCACATAATGCATCACTTTCTTTCATGATGAATTTTCTAGAGGTTGTGCACATTGTGTTTTCTTGTAATTGTGCTTCTTGGATAATCTTGTGTGTTTCAAGGTACAAATCAGAAATTCCTTGCTTGCTCCACCATATTATTTTTTGTCGTTTTCTTCTAGTTCACTGTTTTCAGTGCTTGTGGTTACTTTAAGTAAGGGGTAGTTTGGTTTTTCATTACAAGAGTTAGTTAGCATGAACACTTTGATTTGTTTGGTAAGGGAGATTAGCTATACTTGGTTTGCATGTTTCCTTGCACTGCTTTTTTATTATTTCCTTCTTGGATGCTCCTGATTTTTACATAGTCTTATCATTGCTTGTATGGTTTCTGATCTTGCTTTAGTTGTTTGAGCTTCCTTTGTCAATTCGTCACAAAAAGGGGGAAAAAGTTGTTTTTCATGAGTCTTAAAAAAGGAAGTTGCATAAAAAAGGAAGTTGAATGGAAAAGGAAATTGAATAAAATTAAAAATGAAAGTTTATTCAAGAAACCACTATACCTTAACGATCTATTTGGAAATTAAATAAAAAAGAAAATTGAATAAAAATGGAAGATGCATAAAAATAAAAGTGGAATAAAATTAAAAATGGAAGTTGCATAAAAAAGGAAGTTGAATGGAAAAGGAAATTGAATGAAATTAAAAATGGAAGTTGAATAAAATTAAAAATGGAAGTTCATTCAAGAAACCACTATACCTTAACGATCTATTTGGAAATTAAATAAAAAAGGAAGTTGAATAGAAAGGGAAGTTGGAAATTAATTTAGTGGTTTCTTGAAATTAATTTCTTGCATTTTCATTTTCCATTGAACTTCCTTTTCTATCTATGCAACTTCCTTTTCTATTCAATTTCCTATTCAATGAATAGATCGTTAAGGTATAGTGGTTTCTTGAATGAACTTCCTTTTTTATTTAATTTCCGCTTCTATTTTTATTCCAAATATAAGTTCCGAATAGAAAATGATTTCTTGAATGAAAGTGAAATAAAAAAGGAAGTTGAATAAAAAATGAACTTCCTTTTTCAATAAAAAAGGAAATTGAATAAAAATAAAAAAGGAAATTGACTTCCATTTCTTATTCAACTTCAAGTTGCATACAATTTTTGTATTCAACTTCCTTTTTTATTTCATTTTCAGGAAAAACAAAAAAGGAAATGGAAACCACTATACCTTAACGGAACCACAATACCTTAACGATCTATTTGGAAATTGAATAAAAATAGATCGTTGAATTTCCTATTTTATTCCACTTGCATTTCTATTCAACTTCCTTTTCCATTTAACTTCCTTTTTTTTTTAATTTCCAAATGGATCGTTAAGGTATAGTGATTTTTATTTTTAAAAGGAAGTTGAATTAAGTTAAGGTATAGTGGTTTCTTGAAATCACTACACCTTAAAGATCCATTTGGAAACTAAATAAAAATGGAAATTGAATAAAAATGGAAACCATTATACCTTAACGATCTATTTGGAAATTAAATAAAAAAGGAAGTTAAATGGAAAAGGAAGTTGAATAGAAATGCAAGTGGAATAAAATAGGAAATTGAACGATCTATTTTTATTCAATTTCCAAATAGATCGTTAAGGTATAGTGGTTCCTATCTAAGGTTTCTTGAATGAACTTCCATTTTTAATTTTATTCCATTTTAATTTCCTTTTCCATTTTTATTATGAACTTCCATTTTTATTCAATTTCCAAATAGATCGTTAAGGTATAGTGGTTTCTTGAATGAACTTCCATATTTAATTTCTAATCAACTTCCTTTTTTGTTTAATTTCCAAATTGATCGTTAAGGTATAGTGGAAGCTGCATAAAATAAAAAATGGAAGTTGAATAGAAAACGAAATTGCATAAAAATTAAATAAAAAAAGGACATTAAATAAAAAATAGAAGTTGAATAGAAAAGGAAATTGAATAAAATTAAAAATGGAAGTTCATTTTTATTCCACTTGCATTTTTATTCAATTTCCTTTTCTATTCAGCCACTATACTTGAATTTCCAAATGAAATTGAACGATCAATTTTTAATGGAAGTTCATAAAAATAGATCGTTAAGGTATAGTGGTTTCAACTTTCATTTTTAATTTCCATTCATTTTTCTTCAATTTAATTTCATTTTTTAATTTTAAAAAAGGAAGATGAATAGAAATAAACAAATTAAATAAAAAAGGAAGATGAATAGAAAAGGAAATTGAAAATGGAAGTTCATTCAAGAAACCATTTTTATTTTTATTCAATTTCATTTTCTTGAATGAATTTCCATTTTTAATTTTATGCAACTTCCATTTTTATTTTTATTTTATTGAACTTCCTTTTTTGTTGAATTTCCAAATAGATCATTCAGGTATAATGGTTTCTTGAATGAACTTCCATTTTTAATTTTATCCAATTTCCACTTTTATTTTTATTCAACTTCCATTTTTAATTTTATGCAACTTCCACTTCAATTTTTTTCTTTTCTATTCAACTTCCTTTTTTCTTCAACTTCCATTTTTATTTTTATTCCACTTGCATTTTTATGCAATTTTCCTATTCAACTTCCTTTTTTATTTAATTTCCAAATAGATCGTTAAGGTATAGTGGTTTCTTGAATGAATTTTCATTTTTATTTTTATGCAACTTCCATTTTTATTTTTATTCCACTTCTATTTTTATTCAATTTCCTTTTCTATTCATCTTCCACTATACCTTAACGATCAAGAATAAAAATACAAGTGGAATAAAAATAAAGGAAATCTATTTGGAAATTAAATAAAAAAGGAAGTTGCATAAATTCAAGTGGTTTCTATTCAACTTCCTTTTCTATTCAAATTGAATAAAACTAAAAATGGAAGTTCATTCAAGAAAACACTATACCTTTATTTAATTTCCAAATAGATCGTTCAGGTATAGTGGTTTCTTGAATGAAAAATGCATAAAATTAAAAATGGAAGATAATTCAAGAAACCACTATACCTGAACGATCTATTTGGAAATTAAATAAAAAAGGAAGTTGAATAAAAATGCAACTTGCATAAAATAAAAATGGAAGTTCATTCAATTTCATTTTTATTCAATTTCCTTTTCCATTCAACTTCCTTTTCTATTCAACTTCCATTTTTGTTTAAATTCCAAATAGATCGTTAAGGTATAGTGGTTTCTTGAATGAACTTCCATTTTTTATTTTATGAACTTCCATTTTTATGCATCTTCCATTTTTATTTTTATGCAACTTCCAGATTTATTTTGCAAATAGGTTGTTAAGGTATAGTGGTTTCTATTCAACTTCCTTTTTTATTCAATTTCCAAATGGATCGTTAAGGTATAGTGGTTTCTTGAATGAACTTCCATTTTTAATTTTATGCATCTTCCACTTCTATTTTTATTCCATTTCATTTTCTATTCAACTTCCTTTTTTATTAAAGTTCCAAAAAGGAAGTTGAATAGAAAAGGAAATTGAATAAAAATAGAAGTGGAAGTTGCATAAAATTAAAAATGGAAGTTCATTCAAGAAACCACTATACCTGAACGATCTATTTGGAAATTCAAAAAACCAATGCAAGTGGAATAAAAATAAAAATGGAAGTTGGATAAAACTAAAAATGGAAGTTCATTCAAAAAAATCACTATACCTTAACGATCTATTTGGAAATTAAATAAAAAAAGAAGTTGAATAGACCTTTTTTATTTAATTTCCTTTTTCATAACGATCTAATTGGTTGGAAATTAAATTTCAATCAATTTCCACTTCTATAAAATATAAATGGAAGTGGCAAAATAGAAAGGAAGTTGAATAGAAAAGGAAGTTGAATAAAAATAAAAATGGAATAAATGGAAGATGCATAAAATTAAAAATGGAAGTTGCAAAAAACCACTAATGGATCGTTAAGGTGAAGTGGAAGTTGAACCACTATACCATAACGATCTATTTGGAAATTAAATAAAAAAGGAAATTGAATAAAAATGGAAGATGCATAAAAATAAAAGTGGAATAAAATTAAAAATGGAAGTTGCATAAAAAAGGAAGTTGAATGGAAAAGGAAATTGAATAAAATTAAAAATGGAAGTTTATTCAAGAAACCACTATACCTTAACGATCTATTTGGAAATTAAATAAAAAAGAAAATTGAATAAAAATGGAAGATGCATAAAAATAAAAGTGGAATAAAATTAAAAATGGAAGTTGCATAAAAAAGGAAGTTGAATGGAAAAGGAAATTGAATGAAATTAAAAATGGAAGTTGAATAAAATTAAAAATGGAAGTTCATTCAAGAAACCACTATACCTTAACGATCTATTTGGAAATTAAATAAAAAAGGAAGTTGAATAGAAAGGGAAGTTGGAAATTAATTTAGTGGTTTCTTGAAATTAATTTCTTGCATTTTCCTTTTCCATTGAACTTCCTTTTCTATCTATGCAACTTCCTTTTCTATTCAATTTCCTATTCAATGAATAGATCGTTAAGGTATAGTGGTTTCTTGAATGAACTTCCTTTTTTATTTAATTTCCACTTCTATTTTTATTCCAAATATAAGTTCCGAATAGAAAATGATTTCTTGAATGAAAGTGAAATAAAAAAGGAAGTTGAATAAAAAATGAACTTCCTTTTCAATAAAAAAGGAAATTGACTTCCATTTCTTATTCAACTTCAAGTTGCATACAATTTTTGTATTCAACTTCCTTTTTTATTTCATTTTCAGGAAAAACAAAAAAGGAAATGGAAACCACTATACCTTAACGGAACCACAATACCTTAACGATCTATTTGGAAATTGAATAAAAATAGATCGTTGAATTTCCTATTTTATTCCACTTGCATTTCTATTCAACTTCCTTTTCCATTTAACTTCCTTTTTTTTTAATTTCCAAATGGATCGTTAAGGTATAGTGATTTTTATTTTTAAAAGGAAGTTGAATTCAGTTAAGGTATAGTGGTTTCTTGAAATCACTACACCTTAAAGATCCATTTGGAAACTAAATAAAAATGGAAATTGAATAAAAATGGAAACCATTATACCTTAACGATCTATTTGGAAATTAAATAAAAAAGGAAGTTAAATGGAAAAGGAAGTTGAATAGAAATGCAAGTGGAATAAAATAGGAAATTCAACGATCTATTTTTATTCAATTTCCAAATAGATCGTTAAGGTATAGTGGTTCCTATCTAAGGTTTCTTGAATGAACTTCCATTTTTAATTTTATTCCATTTTAATTTCCTTTTCCATTTTTATTATGAACTTCCATTTTTATTCAATTTCCAAATAGATCGTTAAGGTATAGTGGTTTCTTGAATGAACTTCCATATTTAATTTCTATTCAACTTCCTTTTTTGTTTAATTTCCAAATTGATCGTTAAGGTATAGTGGAAGCTGCATAAAATTAAAAATGGAAGTTGAATAGAAAAGGAAATTGCATAAAAATTAAATAAAAAAAGGAAATTAAATAAAAAATAGAAGTTGAATAGAAAAGGAAATTGAATAAAATTAAAAATGGAAGTTCATTTTTATTCCACTTGCATTTTTATTCAATTTCCTTTTCTATTCAACCACTATACCTGAATTTCCAAATGAAATTGAACGATCAATTTTTAATGGAAGTTCATAAAAACAGATCGTTAAGGTATAGTGGTTTCAACTTTCATTTTTAATTTCCATTCATTTTTCTTCAATTTAATTTCATTTTTTAATTTTAAAAAAGGAAGATGAATAGAAATAAACAAATTAAATAAAAAAGGAAGATGAATAGAAAAGGAAATTGAAAATGGAAGTTCATTCAAGAAACCATTTTTATTTTTATTCAATTTCATTTTCTTGAATGAACTTCCATTTTTAATTTTATGCAACTTCCATTTTTATTTTTATTTTATTGAACTTCCTTTTTTGTTTAATTTCCAAATAGATCATTTAGGTATAATGGTTTCTTGAATGAACTTCCATTTTTAATTTTACGCAATTTCCACTTTTATTTTTATTCAACTTCCATTTTTAATTTTATGCAACTTCCACTTCAATTTTTTTCTTTTCTATTCAACTTCCTTTTCTATTCAACTTCCTTTTTTCTTCAACTTCCATTTTTATTTTTATTCCACTTGCATTTTTATGCAATTTTCCTATTCAACTTCCTTTTTTATTTAATTTCCAAATAGATCGTTAAGGTATAGTGGTTTCTTGAATGAATTTCCATTTTTATTTTTATGCAACTTCCATTTTTATTTTTATTCCACTTCTATTTTTATTCAATTTCCTTTTCTATTTATCTTCCACTATACCTTAACGATCAAGAATAAAAATACAAGTGGAATAAAAATAAAGGAAATCTATTTGGAAATTAAATAAAAAAGGAAGTTGCATAAATTCAAGTGGTTTCTATTCAACTTCATTTTCTATTCAAATTGAATAAAACTAAAAATGGAAGTTCATTCAAGAAACCACTATACCTTTATTTAATTTCCAAATAGATCGTTCAGGTATAGTGGTTTCTTGAATGAAAAATGCATAAAATTAAAAATGGAAGATAATTCAAGAAACCACTATACCTGAACGATCTATTTGGAAATTAAATAAAAACGGAAGTTGAATAAAAATGCAACTTGCATAAAATAAAAATGGAAGTTCATTCAATTTCATTTTTATTCAATTTGCTTTTCCATTCAACTTCCTTTTCTATTCAACTTCCATTTTTGTTTAAATTCCAAATAGATCGTTAAGGTATAGTGGTTTCTTGAATGAACTTCCATTTTTTATTTTATGAACTTCCATTTTTATGCATCTTCCATTTTTATTTTTATGCAACTTCCAAATTTATTTTGCAAATATGTTGTTAAGGTATAGTGGTTTCTATTCAACTTCCTTTTTTATTCAATTTCCAAATGGATCGTTAAGGTATAGTGGTTTCTTGAATGAACTTCCATTTTTAATTTTATGCATCTTCCACTTCTATTTTTATTCAATTTCATTTTCTATTCAACTTCCTTTTTTATTAAAGTGCCAAAAAGGAAGTTGAATAGAAAAGGAAATTGAATAAAAATAAAAATGGAAGATGCAAGTTTATTTAAAAATGAAAGTTCATTTAAGAAACCACTATACCTGAACGATCCATTTGGAAATTAAACAAAAAAGGAAGTTGAATAGAAAATGAAAATGGAAAAAAAAAGGAAATTGAATAAAAATAAAAGTGGAAGCTGCATAAAACTAAAAATGGAAGATGCATAAAATTAAAAATGGAAGTTTATTCAAGACACCACTATACCTTAACGATCTATTTGGAAATTAAATAAAAAAGGAAGTTGAATAGAAAAGGAAATGGAAGTTGGAAGTTCATTCAAGAAACCACTATACCTTTATTTAATTTCCAAATAGATCGTTCAGGTATAGTGGTTTCTTGAATGAAAAATGCATAAAATTAAAAATGGAAGATAATTCAAGAAACCACTGTACCTGAACGATCTATTTGGAAATTAAATAAAAAAGGAAGTTGAATAAAAATGCAACTTGCATAAAATAAAAATGGAAGTTCATTCAATTTCATTTTTATTCAATTTCCTTTTCCATTCAACTTCCTTTTCTATTCAACTTCTATTTTTGTTTAAATTCCAAATAGATCGTTAAGGTATAGTGGTTTCTTGAATGAACTTCCATTTTTTATTTTATGAACTTCCATTTTTATGCATCTTCCATTTTTATTTTTATGCAACTTCCAGATTTATTTTGCAAATAGGTTGTTAAGGTATAATGGTTTCTATTCAACTTCCTTTTTTATTCAATTTCCAAATGGATCGTTAAGGTATAGTGGTTTCTTGAATGAACTTCCATTTTTAATTTTATGCATCTTCCACTTCTATTTTTATTCCATTTCATTTTCTATTCAACTTCCTTTTTTATTAAAGTTCCAAAAAGGAAGTTGAATAGAAAAGGAAATTGAATAAAAATAGAAGTGGAAGTTGCATAAAATTAAAAATGAAAGTTCATTCAAGAAACCACTATACCTGAACGATCTATTTGGAAATTCAAAAAACCAATGCAAGTGGAATAAAAATAAAAATGGAAGTTGGATAAAACTAAAAATGGAAGTTCATTCAAAAAAATCACTATACCTTAACGATCTATTTGGAAATTAAATAAAAAAAGAAGTTGAATAGACCTTTTTTATTTAATTTCCTTTTCCATAACGATCTAATTGGTTGGAAATTAAATTTCAATCAATTTCCACTTCTATAAAATATAAATGGAAGTGGCAAAATAGAAAGGAAGTTGAATAGAAAAGGAAGTTGAATAAAAATAAAAATGGAATAAATGGAAGATGCAAAAAATTAAAAATGGAAGTTGCAGAAAACCACTAATGGATCGTTAAGGTGAAGTGGAAGTTGAACCACTATACCATAACGATCTATTTGGAAATTAAATAAAAAAGGAAATTGAATAAAAATGGAAGATGCATAAAAATAAAAGTGGAATAAAATTAAAAATGGAAGTTGCATAAAAAAGGAAGTTGAATGGAAAAGGAAATTGAATAAAATTAAAAATGGAAGTTCATTCAAGAAACCACTATACCTTAACGATCTATTTGGAAATTAAATAAAAAAGAAAATTGAATAAAAATGGAAGATGCATAAAATTAAAAATGGAAGTTGCATAAAAAAGGAAGTTGAATGGAAAAGGAAATTGAATGAAATTAAAAATGGAAGTTGAATAAAATTAAAAATAGAAGTTCATTCAAGAAACCACTACACCTTAACGATCAATTTGGAAATTAAATAAAAAAGGAAGTTGAATAGAAAAGGAATTGAATAGAAAAGGAAATTGAATAAAAATAGAAGTTGAATAAAAATAGAAGTGGAATAAAAATAAAAAATGAAGTGGAATAAAAATAAAAATGGAAGTTCATTCAAGAAACCACTATACCTTAACGACCTATTTTTATTCAATTAAATAAAAAAGGAAGTTGAATAAAAAGGAAGTTGAATGGAAACGAAAATTGAATAAAAAAAGGAAACCACTTTACCTTAACGTTCTATTTGGAAATTAAAAAAAAAAAAAGGAAGTTGAATAGAAAAGGAAATTAGATAAAATGGAAGTTGAATAGAAAAAGGAAATTGAATAAAAATTAAAGTTGAATAAAAATGGAAGTTCATTCAAGAAACCTTAATGTTCTATTTGGAAATTAAATAAAAAAGGAAGTTGAATAAAAAATGAAAAATGGAACTTCCTTTTTTGTTTAATTTCCAAATAGATCGGTAAGGCTTTTCTATTCAACTTCCATTTATTTAATTTTTATGCAACGTCCACTTTTATTTTTATTCAATTTCATTTTCGATTCAACTTCCATTTTTAATTTTATGCAGCATCCATTTTTATTTTTATTCAATTTCATTTTCCATTCAACTTCCTTTTTTATTTAATTTCCAAATCTATTCAACTTCCTTTTTTATTTAATTCCCAAATAGATCGTTCAGGTATAGTGGTTTCTTGAATGAACTTCCATTTCTATTCAATTTCATTTTTTAATTTCCAAATGGAACGTTAAGGTATAGTGGGTTCAACTTCCTTTTTGGAAATAAAATAGAAAAGGAAATTAAAAAAGGGAATTGAATAAAATAGAAAAGGAAATTGAATGGAAAAGGAAGTTGAATCGAAAAGAAAATTGAATAAAAATAAAAGTGGAAGATGCATAAAATTAAAAATGGAAGTCCATTCAAGAAACCACTATACCTTAACGTTCCATTTTTATGCAACTTCAATTTTTAATTTTATTCCACTTTTATTTTTATTCAATTTCCTTAACGATCTATTTGGAAATAAAATAAAAAAGGAAGTTAGATAGAAAATGAAATTGAATAAAAATAGAACTGGAATAAAAATAAAAATGGAAGTTGAATAGAAATAGAAGTGGAATAAAAATAAAAAGGAAGTTGCATAAAATTAAAAATGAAAGTTCGTTCAAGAAACCACTATACCTTAATGAATAGAAAAGGAAATTGGAATAAAAATAAAAGTGGAATAAAAATAAAAATGGAAGTTGCACAAAATTAAAAATACAAGTTCATTCAAGACACCACTATACCTGAACGATCTATTTGGAAATTAAATAAAAAAGGAAGTTGAATAGAAAAGGAAATTGAATAAAAATGGAAGTTCATTAAAGAAACCACTATACCATAATGACCTATTTGGAAATTAAATAAAAAAGGAAGTGGAATAAAATTAAATAAGAAAGGAAGTTGAATGGAAAATGAAATTGAATAAAAAAGGAAATTGAATAAAAAAGAAAGTTGAATGAACTTCCATCTTGAATGAACTTCCATTTTTATTCTTATTCAATTTCCTTTTCTATTCAACTTCCTTTTTTATTCAATTTCATTTTCCATTCAACTTCCTTTTTTTTTTTTTAATTTCCAAATGGATCGTTAAGATATAGTGGTTTCTTGAATGAACTTCCACTTCTATTTTTATTTTTAAATAACTTCCATTTTTATTTTTATTCAAGATTCCACTATGCCTTAGCGTTCTGTTTGGAAATTAAATAAAAAAGGAAGTTGAATAGAAAAGAAATTGAATAAAAATGAAAGTGGAATAAAAATAAAAATGGAAGTTGCATTTTTAATTTTATGGAAGTTCATTCAAGAAACCTTAACGATCTATTTGGAAATGCAAATTAAAATAGAAAATGAAGTTGAATGGAAAATGAAAATAAAAATGGAAGATCTATTTGGAAATTAAATAAAAAAAGAAGTTGAATAGAAAAGGAAATTGAATAAAAAAGGAAATTAAATAAAAATCACTATACCTTAACGATCTATTTGGAAATTAAATAACTTCTATTTGGAAATTAAATAAAAAAGGAAGTTGAATAGAAAAAGAAGTTCATTCAAGAAACCACTATACCTTAATTTTATTTAATTTCCTTTTCCATTCAACTTCCTTTTCTATTTTCAATTTCCTTTTCTATTCAACTTCCATTTTTAATTTTATGCAACTTCCATTTTATTT
This sequence comes from Camellia granthamiana, assembly GCA_036172215.1. NCBI lineage: Eukaryota > Viridiplantae > Streptophyta > Magnoliopsida > Ericales > Theaceae > Camellia > Camellia granthamiana. The sequence goes on from JAXFYN010000614.1 coordinate 72,301, forward strand.
TTATTTAATTTCCTTTTCTATTCAACTTCTTTTTTTATTTAATGTCCAAATAGATCGTTAAGGAAATTAAATAAAAAATGAAGCTGAATAGAAAAGAAAGTTGAATAGAAAAGGAAATTGAATAAAAAATAAAAATGAAAGTTGCATAAAATTGAATAAAAATAGAAGCGGAATAAAATTAAAAATGGAAGTTCATTCAAGAAACCACTATGCCTTAAAAAAGGAAGTTGAATAGAAAAGGAAGTTGGATAGAACGATCTATTTGGACATTAAACAAAAAAGGAAGCAGGAAATAATGCATGGAAGTTGCAAAAAATTAAAAATGGAAGTTCATTCAAGAAACCACTATACCTTAACGATCAATTTGGAAATTAAATAAAAATACAAGTTGCATAAAATTAAAAATAGAAGTTCATTCAAAAAACCACTATACCTGAACGATCTATTTGGAACTTTAATAAAAAAGGAAATCGTTTTTATTTTTATTCCACTTTCATTTTCTATTCAACTTCATTTTCTATTCAACTTCCTTTTTTATTTAATTTCCAAAAGATCGTTAAGGTATAGTGGTTTCTTGAATGAACTTCCATTTTAATTTTATGCCACTTCCTTTTCTATTCAACGATCTGGAAATTAAATAAAAAGGAAAATAGAAGTGGATCCATTTGGAAATTAAATAAAAAAAGAAAGTTGAATAAAAATAAAAGTGGAATAAAAATAAAAATGGAATAAAAATAAAAATGAAATTTGCATAAAATTAAAAATGGAAGTCCATTCAAGAAACCACTATACCTTAACGATCAATTTGAAAATTAAACAAAAAAGGAAAGTTGAATAAAAATAGAAGTGGAATAAAAATAAAAATAGAAGTTGCATAAAATTAAAAATAGAAGTACAATAAAAATAAAAATGGAAGTTGCATAAAATAAAAAAAAGGAAGCTGAATAGAAAAGGAAATTGAATAAAAATGAAATTGAATAAAAATAAAAATGGAAGATGCATAAAATTAAAAATGGAAGTTCATTCAATAAACCACTATACCTTAAAAGTGGAACTTCATTTTTATTCAACTTCCTTTTCTATTCAACTTCATTTTTTGTTTGATTTCCAAATAGATCGTTAAGGTATAGTGGTTTTTATTTTTATTCAACTTCCTTTTTATTTAATTTCCAAATTGAATAAAAATGCAAGTGGAATAAAAATAAAAATGGAAGATGCATAAAAATAAAAATAGAAGTGGAATAAAAAGAAAAATGGAAGTTGCATAAAAATAAAAGTGGAAGATAAAAGGAAATTGAATAAAAATGCAAGTGGAATAAAAATAAAAATGGAAGCTGCCTAAAATTAAAAATGGAAGTTGAATAAAAAAAGGAAATTGAATAGAAAAGAAAATTGAATAAAAATAGATGTTGCATAAAATTAAAAATGGAAGTTCATTTAAAAAACCACAATACCTTAACGATCTATTTGGAAATGAAATAAAAAAGGAAACCACTATACCTTAACGATCTATTTGGAAATTAAATAAAAAAGGAAGTTGAATAAAATAAAAATGAACTTCCATTTTTAATTTTATGCAACTTCCATTTTTATTTTTAAACCACTTGCATTTCTATTGCAACTTTCAAATGGAAGTGGAACAAAAATGGAAGTGGAATAAAAATAAAAATGGAAGTTTATTCAAGAAACCACTATACCTTAACGATCTATTTGGAAATTAAATAAAAAAGAAAGTTGAATAAAAAAGGAAGTTGAATAGAAAAGGAAATTAAATAAAAACCACTATGCCTTAACGATCTATTTGGAAATTTCCTTTTCTATTCAACTTCCTTTTTTATTCAATTTCCAAATAGATCGTTCAAGTATAGTGGTTTTTTGAATGAACTTCTTTTTGAAAAGGAAGTTGAATAGAAAAGGAAATTGAATAAAAATAAAAGTGGAAGTTGCACGTTCTGTTTGGAAATTTAATAAAAATGCAACTTCCACTTCCATTTTTATGGTATAGTGGTTTCTTGAATGAACTTCCATTTTTAATTTTATACGACTTTCATTTTTATTTTTATTCCGCTTCTATTTTTATTTAATTTCCAAATAGATCGTTAAGGTATAGTGGTTTCCTTTTTTATTCCACTTGCATTTTTATCCAAATAGATCGTTCAATTTCATTTTCCATTCAACTTCCATTTTATTCAATTTCAATTTCCTCTTTTTGTTTAATTTCCAAATAGATCGTTATGGTATAATGGTTTCTTTAATGAACTTTCATTTTTAATTTTATGCAACTTCCATTTTTATTTTTCTTCCACTTCCATTTTTATTCAATTTCCTTTTCTATTCAACTTCTTTTTTTATTTAATTTCCAAATAGATCGTTAAGGTATAGTGGTTTCTTGAATGAACTTCCATTTTTAATTTTATGCATCTTCCATTTTTATTTTTATTCTGCTTCTATTTTTATTCAATTTCCAAATATATCGTTAAGGTATAGTGGTTTCTTGAATGAACTTCCATTTTTAATTTTATGGATCTTCCATTTTTAATTTTATGCAACCTCTATTTTTATTCAATTTCTTTTTCTATTCAACTTCCTTTTTTATTTAATTTCCAAATAGATCGTTAAGGTATAGTGGATTTTTAAATGAACTTCCATTTTTATTCAATTTCCTTTTCTATTCAACTTCCATTTTTATTTAATTTCATTTCCAAATAGATCATTTAGGTATACTGGAAGTTCATTCAAGAAACCACTATACCTTAATGATCTATTTGGAAATTAAATAAAAATGCAAGTGGAATAAAAATAAACTGTAGTGGTTTCTTGAATGAACTTCCATTTCTATTTTTATTCAATTTCATTTTCTATTCAACTTCCTTTTTTATTTAACTTCCAAATAGATCGTTAAGGTATAGTGGTTTCTTGAATGAACTTCCTTTTCCATTCAACTTCCTTTTTTATTTAATTTCCAAATAGATCGTTCAGGTATAGTGGTTTCTTGAATGAACTTCCATTTTTATTTCTATTCAACTTCCATTTTTATCCCACTTCTATTTAAAAATGGAAGTTGCATAAAATTAAAAATGGATGTTCATTCAGAAACGATCTATTTAATTTCTATTCAATTTCCTTTTCTATTCAACTTCCATTTTCTATTCAACTTCCAAATAGATCGTTAAGGTGTAGTGGTTTCTTGAATGAACTTCCATTCAACTTCCTTTTCTATTTTTATTCAATTTCCACTCAAAATAGATCGTTAAGGTATAGTTGTTTCTTTAATTAACTTTCATTTTTAATTTTTTGCAACTTTCATTTTTATTTTTATTCATTCAAGAAACCACTATACCTTAACGATCTATTTGGAAATTAGACCACTATACCTCAACTTCCTTTTTTATTTCCTTTTTTATTCAATTTTCTTTTTTATTTAATTTCCTTTTCTATTCAACTTCCTTTTTTATTTAATTTCCAAATTGATCGTTAAGGTATAGTGGTGGTATAGGGGTTTATTATTCAATTTCCTTTTTTGTTTAATTTCATTTTCTATTCAACTTCCATTTCTATTCAACTTCCTTTTTTGTTTAATTTCTAAATAGATCGCTAAGGTATAGTTGTTTCTTGAATTAACTTTCATTTTTAATTTTATGCAACTTCTATTTTTATTTAACTTCCTTTTTTATTTAATTTCCATGTCTATTCAACTTCCTTTTCTATTCAACTTCCTTTTTTATTCAATTTCCTTTTTTATTTAATTTCCAAATAGATCGTTATGGTATAGTGGTTTCTAAAATGAACTTCCATTTTTATTTTTATTCCATTCAACTTCCTTTTTTATTTAATTTCCAAATGGAAGTTCATTCAAGAAACCACTATACCTTAACGATCTATTTGGAAATTATATAAGGTATAGTGGTTTCTTGAATGAACTTCCATTTTTAATTTTATTCCACTTGCATTTTTATTCTTTTTGGAAATTAAATAAAAGGGGAAGTTGAATAGAAAGGAAATTGAATAAAATTAACAAATTGAAAATAAAAATGGAAGTTGCATAAAATTAAAAATGGAAGTTCATTCAAGAAACCACTATACCTTAACGATCTATTTGGAAATTAAATAAAAAAGAAAGTTGAATAAAAATGAAAGTTGCATAAAATTAAAAATGGAACTTCATTCAAGAAACCACTATGCCTTAACGATCTATTTGGAAATTAAATAAAATAAAAAAAGGCAGATGATCCATTTGGAAATTAAATAAAAAAGGAAGTTGAATAAAAAAGAAAGTTCATTCAAGAAACCACTATTTGGAAATTAAATAAAAAAGGAAGCTGAATAGAAATAAAAGCCTTAATGATCTATTTGGAAATTAAATAGAAAAAGAAGTTGAATAGAAAAGGATGTTGAATAAAAATAGAAGTGAAATGCATGTTCATTCAAGAAACCACTATACCTTAACGATCTATTTGGAAATGGAATAAAAAAATGAAATTGAATAAAAATAAAAATGGAAGATGCATAAAATTAAAAATGGAAGTTCATTCAAGAAACCACTATACCTTAACGATCTATTTGGAAATTAAATAAAAAAGGAAGTTGAATAGAAAATAAAAGTTGAATAAAAATAAAAAAGGAAATTGAATTAAAGTAGAAGTGGAATAAAAATAAAAATGGAAGCTGCATAAAATTAAAAATGAAAGTTCATTCAAGAAACCACTATACCTTAACGATCTATTTGGAAATTAAATAAAAAAGGAAGTTGAATAGAAAATGAAGTTGAAATTAAAAATGGAAGTGGCAAAAAATTAAAAATGGAAGTTCATTCAAGAAACCACTATACTTGAACGATCTATAAACATAAAAATGGATGTTGCATAAAATTAAAAATTGAAGTTCATTCAAGAAACCACTATACCTGAACAATCTCTATTTGGAAATTAAATAAAAAAGGAAGTTGAATAGAAAAGGAAATTGAATATGAAAGTTCATTCAAGAAACCGCTATACCTTAACGATCTATTTGAAAATTAAATAAAAAATGAAGTTGAATGAAAAATGAAATTGAATAAAAATAAAAATGGAAGGTATAGTGGTTTCAATTTCCTTTTCTATCCAACTTCCTTTTTTATTCAACTTCCTTTTTTATTTAATTTCCAAATTGATCGTCAAGAAACCACTATACCTTAACGATCTATTTGGAAATTGAATAGAAGTTCATTCAAGAAACTACTATACCTTAACGATCTATTTGGAAATTAAATAAAAAAGGAAGTTGAATAGAAAAGGAAGTTGAATAAAAATAAAAATGGAAGTTGCATAAAATAAAAATGAAATTGAATAAAAATAAAAATGGAAGCTGCATAAAATTAAAAATGGAAGTTTATTCAAGAAACATTCAAGAAACCACTATACCTTAACGATCTAAGGTAATTGAAATAAAAAAGGAAGTTGAATAGAAAAGGAAATTTCTTTTTTTATTCAACTTCCTTTTTTATTTCATTTCCAAATAGATCGTTAAGGTATAGTGGTTTCTTGAATAAACTTCGATTTTTCTATTCAATTTCCAAATTTACCTTAACAATCTAGTTGGAAATTAAACAAAAAAGGAAGTTGAATAGAAAAGGAAATTGAGTAAAAATAGAAGTGGAATAAAAATAAAAATGAGAGTTGCATAAAAATAAAAATGGAAGTTGAATAAAATTAAAAATGGAAGTTCATTCAAGAAATCACTATGCCTTAACGATCTATTTGGAAATTAAATAAAAAAGGAAGGAAGTTGAATATAAAAGAAAGTTGAATAAAAATAGAAGCAGAAGTTGCATAAAATTAAAATGGAAGTTCATTAATTAAACCACTATACCTTAACGATCTATTTGAAATTAAACAAAAAAGGAAGTTGAATAGAAAAGGAAGCAGATCTATTTGGAAATTAAACAGAATAGGAAGTTGAATAGAAAATGGAATACCTTAACGATCCACTTAGTGGTTCATATAGTGATCCCGGTTTTCCCTTTTTGTATTTGTTGTACTCCGGACTGTGGTTCCGTGGAGTTGGTGGTTGTATATCTTGTTGTCATCCTTTAATTCCTTTTGTTTGAGTTTTAGGATGTATTGGGCATGTTTCGAGCAGGTGGGTTGAGCCTTGGTCTAAAATTCTGTTGCCTGGTTTTTGGTTGTTCCGCTCGAGCGGGTCGTCTAGCGCTCGAGCGGAGATTGCACACTCCCAGTATTTTGTTGCTCTACAAAACTTTTGCAGGCGTGATTTCTACGCTCGAGCAGGTCGCGCTCGAGCGGGTAGTACATTTTTGGTGTAAATTCTGGGAGGGGGAAATCTACGCTCGAGCGGACTGGTTTTCGCACTCGAGTGAATGTACTTTATTCTTGTGTCTTGGCGCTCGAGCGGGCCTTCTTGCGCTCGAGCGTACCTAGTTTTTTGTTCTTGACACTCGAGCGTTGTGTTCTCCGCTCGAGCGGGAATGTCGTATAACAGAGGGCAGCTGGGCATTTTTGAATCATTTTCTACACTTCCTCTCTCCCTCTTACTTTCTAAAAAGATATTTTGAGAGCCTCTCTCTCTAGAAACTCCCTTCTCTCTAGGGTTTGATCTAGTTAGAGTACTTCCCTTCCCTTTGGCCTTTGTAAAAGTTGTGTTGATCGTCGAGGGCTTCGTTTTGATCTGAGAAACTTGGAGTTTGGAGCATTTTGGTTTTGGTCTCTTCTCCCTTTTGTAGCTTTGAATTTGAGGTAGGGATTCCTACTCACTCTTATGGTCTTTGACATAGATTTTTGGTTATTTTGATAAAGTGTTGAAGTTGGGAAATTTTGGGACTTTGGGTTTCAAAATGTTTAAAGGGGGTTTTGTTATTTTGATTCTTAAATACATGTTTTGGGTTTCAAAATGAGGCTATGGTCATTGGTTGTTGATATTTGAACCTATGGGTTAATATTGAGAGATGGGGAAAAAGCCCTAATTTGTTGTATAAATTAATTGGTATGATTAATTTGGGAAAGTTGTGGTTATATGGAATTGAGTTGGAAATAATGAAATTGGCTCATTATATGATAGAATGGTGGAGTTGGATTTATAAATCACTCACGATTGAAAACATTGATATTTTATCTGTTGGAGCTTTTATTATCCGTTTAGAAATAATTGCTTGGGCTACCGGTGGAGGGTAGTTATGATTGTTGTAGACAATGCATGATGATTAGGCAAACTAAAACTAATCAATTGGATGTGTCATAGAGTATGACGGTTGATAGAATACATTAACGTTATGTATTGGTTGATTGAGTATATGACATATGTGTATATACATTGTGTGTGTGTGGGAGGAGATAGGGGATGTACTCCACGATTTAGGGGAAGATAGGGGATGGACCTCTAAACCGGATGTTGTTTGGCAGAAAATAGGGGATGGACTCCACTGATACAGCTCATATGCTTGTCAGTTAATGTGTTGATATAGCTTATATGCTTATCTATGGAAGTGTTGATATAGCTCATATGCTTATCTGTTGAAGTGTGGATACAGCTTGTATGCTTATTTGTTGAGATGTTGATATAGCTTATATGCTTATCTATGGAAGTATTGATATAGCTAGTATGCTTGTCTATTGTGAAATGGGAAATGTATAATATGAGTCATTGTCTCATGTAAGTTGTTGGCCAGGTTCTGAGCCGTTGTTGTGAATTAGGAATGTGTTAAGAAATGGAAAATGAAATGAAACATGGACATAGTGGTCATGTAATGGAAATGAGTTATGAATTGATTTATGGGACTAAACATTTATCAATTTTGCTAATGTCTTAGTTATTGCTCATACTGTGTTTAGCATATCTCTACTTGGCGTTGGCTCACCCTATATGGGACATTATTTTCAGGTACAGGTAGCATGTCACCTCCAAGGACATAGCTTGGATGATGATGAGAGTTGAAGACTCTTTTTGTTTATTTTGTTTGTATTACATGCACATCAAGCCAAGAGCATATTTTGTATAGAGTTAGTACTCTTCTTTTGTGTAACCAAGTGTTGACTTGGAAAGCTGTAAGCCCCTAGGGCATTTGCTTTTGTTGTTAACATGTAATACTGTTGTAAGAACTACTTTGATGAATAGAAATAGTTGATTTATCTTATATCAATGCATGTTTAATTGATGGGTTTTATGTACTTATTTTGAGGGCGTTACGGTTCAATTTCATTTTCTTGAATGAACTTTCATTTTTAATTTTACGCAACTTCCACTTCTATTTTTATTCAATTTCCTTTTCTATTCAACTTCCTTTTTTATTTAATTTCCAAATAGATTGTTAAGGTATAGTGGTTTCTTGTATGAACTTCTATTTTTAATTTTATACAACTTCCATTTTTATTTTTATTCCACTTGCATTTCTATTCAATTTTCTTTTTTATTCAACTTCCTTTTTTAGTGGTTTCTTGAATTATAGCGATCCCGGTTTCCTTTTCTTTAATTGTTATATTCGGACTTAGGTTTCGTGGAGTTGGTTGTTGAGTATATTTTGTTTACATCCATTACTCTTTGTATTTGAGTCTTGGGTTGTGTTGGGCAGGTTTGAAACAGGTTGGTTGAGCTTAGGAACCAAGTCCAGTTGCCCAGATTTTGGCTCGTCCGCTCAAGCAGGGCTTTTGACGCTTGAGCGGGGACCTTTTGTTGCTTGTCCGCTCGAGCGGGGGTTTTTGCACTCAAGCGGGATAATCACCCATCCAGTATTTTCTCTGCAGGGTTGTCCGCTCGAGCGGGAGTTTGTGTGTGACGCTCGAGCGAGGAGTTGGACGCTCGAGCGGGGACCTGGTTCTGCAAAAGTGCTAGGAGTGTGCATTCTCCGCTTGAGCGGCGGATTGGACGCTCGAGTGGGCGTCTGTGAGTGATGCTCGAGTGGGGATTTCCACGCTCGAGCGGGGCGACTGGTTTAAAGCTCCATGTTTTGACATTTTAAATCACTTTTTCACATCCTTTTCTCTCCCTTACTTTTCCAAAAACTCCATTGTTGAGCCTCTTTCTCTAGAACCTTGCCTTCTCTCTAGGTATTGATCTAGTTAGAGTTGTTTCCTCACCTTTGGCCTTTAAAAAAAAGTTATTAATCGTCGAGAGCTATCTTTTGATCCGGGAAACTTGTGATTTGGAGCATTTTCGTTTTCATCATCTTCTTCGTTGGGTGTCACCTTTTGAGGGAGGGATTCCTACTCACTCTTATGGTCTTTGACATAGATTTTTGATTGTTTTGATAAAGTGTTGAAGTTGGGTGATTTTGGGACTTAGGGTTTCAAAATGTTAAAAGAGGGTTTTATTGTTTTGATTCTAAAATGTGAATTTTGGGTTTCAAAATAATGATCTTGAGGTTGGTTGTTGATTTTTGAACCTTTGGGTTGATATTGAGAATTGGGAGAAAAAGCCCTAACTTATTGTATAAATTAACTGGTATGATTAACATGGGAAAGTTGTGATTATATGGAATTGAGTTGGAAATAATGAAATTGGCTCATTATATTGTAGAATGGTGGAGTTGGATTTATAAATCACTTACATTTGAAAACATTGATATTTTATCTGTTGGAGCTTTTATTATCTGTTTAGAAATAACTGCTTGGGCTACCGGTGGAGGGTAGTTATGATTGTTGTAGACAATGCATGATGATTAGGCAAACTAAAACTAATCAATTGGATGTGTCATAGAGTATGACGGTTGATAGAATATATTAACGTTATGTATTGGTTGATTGAGTATATGACCTATGTGTATATACATCGTGTATATGTGGGAGGAGATAGGGGATGTACTCCACGGTTTAGGGGAAGATAGGGGATGGACCTCTAAACCGAATGTTGTTTGGGAGGAGATAGGGAATGGACTCCATTGATACAGCTCATATGATTGTCAGTTAATGTGTTGATATAGCTCATATGCATATCTATGGAAGTGTGATATAGCTCATATGCTTATCTGTTGAAATGTGGATACAGCTTGTATGCTTATCTGTTGAGATGTTGATATAGCTAGTATGCTTATCTAATGTAAAATGGGAAATGTTTAATATGAGTCACTGTCTCATGTAAGTTGTTGGCCAGGTTCTGAGCCGTTGTTATGAACTGTGAATGTGATAAGAAATGGAAAAGTGAAATAAAACATGAACATAGTGGTCATGTAATGGAAATGGATTATGAATTGATTTATGAGAGTTGAACATTTATCAACTGCTAATGTCTTAGTTATTGCTCATAATGTGTTTAGCATATCTCTACTGGTCGTTGGCTCACCCTATATGGGACATTATTTTCAGGTACAGGTAGCATGCCACCTCCAAGGACATAGCTTGGATGATGATGAGAGTTGAAGACTCTTTTTGCTTATTTTGTTGTATTACATGTATATCAAGCCAAGGGCTTATTTTTATATAAAGTTAGTACTCTTCTTTGTGTAACCAAGTGTTGACTTGGAAAGTTGTAAGCCCGTAGGGCATTTGCTTTTGTTGTTAACATGTAATACTATTGTAAGAACAACTCTGATGAATAGAAGTGGTTGATTTATCTCATATCAATGCATGTTTAATCGATGGGTTTTATGTAATATTTTTTGAGGGCGTTACATGAATGAACTTCCATTTTTAATTCTATTCCACTTCCATTTTTATTTTTATTCCACTTGCATTTTTATTCAATTTCCTTTTCTATTCAACTTTCTTTTTTATTTAATTTCCAAATAGATTGTTAAGGTATAGTGGTTATTTCACTTCTATTTTTATTCAATTTCCTTTTCTATTCAACTTCCTTTTTTATTTAATTTCCAAATAGATCGTTATGGTATAGTGGTTTCTTGAATTAACTTCCATTTTCAATTTTATTCCACTTCTATTTTTATTTCTATTCAACTTCATTTTTTATTTAATTTCCAAATAGATCGTTAAGGTATAGTGGTTTCTTGAATGAAAAGGAAACCACTATAAATGGAAGTTCATTCAAATAACCACTATACCATGATGATCTATTTTGGAAATTAAATAAAAAGGGAAGTTGAATAGAAAAGGAAATTGAAAATATAAATGGAAGTTGCATAAAATTAAAAATGGAAGTTCATTCAATAAACCACTATACCTTAGCGTTCTATTTACAAAATTAAATAAAAAAGAAGTTGAATAGAAAATGATCTATTAGGAAATTAAATAGAAAAGGAAGTTGAATAAAAATGGAAGCTGCATGAAATTAAAAATTGAAATTGAATAAAAATAAAAATGGAAGTTTCATAAAATTAAAAATGGAAGTTTATTCAAGACACCACTATACCTTAATGATCTATTTGGAAATTAAATAAAAAAGGAAGTTGAATAGAAAATGAAATTGAAAATGGAAGTTCATTCAAGAAACCACTATACCTTAATGATCTATTTGGAAATTAAATAAAAAAGAAAGTTGAATAGAAAAGGATAGTGAATAAAAATAGAAGTGGAATAAAAATAAAAATGGAAGATACATAAAATTAAAAATGGAAGTTCATTCAAGAAACCACTATACCTTAACGATCTTCCATTTTCAATTTCTTTTTCTATTCAACTTCCTTCTATTTTTATTCAACTTTAATTTTTGTTCAACTTCTATTTTTATTCACTATCCTTTTCTATTCAACTTCCCTTTTTATTTAATTTCCAAATAGATCATTAAGGTATAGTGGTTTCTTGAATGAACTTCCATTTTCAATTTTAATCAACTTTTATTTTTATTCGATTTCCTTTTCTATTCAGCTTTCTTATTTAATTTCCAAAATGATTGTCAAGGCATAGTGGTTTCTTGCATAAAATTAAAAATGGAAGATCATTCAAGAAACCAATATACCTTAACGATCTATTTGGAAATTAAATAAAAATAAAAGTGGAAGTCGCATAAAATTGAAAATGGAAGTTGCATAAAATTAAAAATGGAAGTTCATTCAATAAAAATGGAATAAAATTAAAAATGAAAGTTGCATAAAATCTTTTTCTATTCAACTTTCCTTTTCTATTCAATTTCCTTTTTTCATTCAACTTCCTTTTTTATTCTATTTGGAAATTAAATAAAAATAGAAGTTGCATAGAAAAGGAAATTGAATAAAAATGCAAGTAGAATAAAAATAAAAATAAAAATGGAAGCTGCATAAAATTAAAAATGGAAGTTCATTCAAGTAACCACTATACCTTAACGATCTATTTGGAAATTAAATAAAAAAGGAAATTGAATGGAAAAGGAAATTGAATAAAAATGTAAGTGGAATAAAAATAAAAATGGAAGCTGCATAAAATTAAAAATGGAAGTTCATTCAAGAAACCACTATACCTGAACGATCCATTTGGAAATTAAATAAAAAATGAAGTTGAATAGAAAATGAAATTGAATAAAAATTAAAGTTGAAGAAAAATAAAAATGAAAGTTGCATAAAATTAAAAATGAAAGTTCATTCAAGAAACCACTATACCTTAACGATCTATTTGGAAATTAAATAAAAAAGAAAGTTGAATAAAAAATGAAATTGAATAAAAGAGGAAGTTGAATAGAAAAGGAAATCGAATAAAAATGCAAGTGGAATAAAAGGAAATTGATATTTAATTTCCAAATAGATCGTTAAGGTATAGTAGTTTCTTGAATGAACTTCCATTTTTAATTTTTTGCAACTTCCATTTTTATTTTTATTCAATTTCATTTTCTATTCAACTTCCATTTTTATTCAATTTCCTTTTCCATTCAACTTCCTTTTTTATTCAACTTCCTTTTTTGTTTAATTTCCAAATAGATAGTTAAGGTATAGTGGTTTCTAGAATGAACTTCCTTTTTAATTTTATGCAACTTCCACTTTTATTTTTATTCAATTTCATCTTCCATTCAACTTCCTTTTTTATTTAATTTCCAAATAGATTGTTCAGGTATAGTGGTTTCTTGAATGAACTTGCATTTTTGATTTTATGCAACATCCATTTTTATTTAATTTCCAAATAGATCGTTAAGGTATAGTGGTTTCTTTAATTTCCTTTTCATTCAACTTCCTTTTTTGTTTAATTTCCAAATAGATTATTCAACTTTCTTTTATTTAATTTCCAAATAGATTGTTAAGGTATAGTGGTTTCTTGAATGGAATAAAAAAGGAAGTTGAATGAAAAGGAAATTAGTTCCTTTTCTATTCAACTTAAATCGTTAAGGTATAGTGGTTTCTTGAATGAACTTCCATTTTTAATTTTATGCAACTTCCATATCTATTTTTATTCAACTTCCTTTTCTATTCAATTTTTATTTTTATTCATTTTTATTTTTATTCAACTTCCTTTTCTATTTAATTTCCAAATAGATCGTTAAGGTATAGTGGTTTCTTGAATGAACTTCCATTTTTAATTTTATGCAGCTTCCATTTTTATTTTCAACTTCCTTTTTTATTTTATGAACTTCCATTTTTAATTTTATGCAACCTCCATTTTTATTTTTATTCAATTTTATTTTCTATTCAACTTCCTCTTCTATTCAATTTCCTTTTCCATTCAATGTTTTTATTTAATTTCCAAATAGATCGTTAAGCTACTATACCGTAACGATCTATTTGGAAATTAAATAAAAAAGGAAGTTGAATAGAGAAACCACTATAAAAAAGGAAATTGAATAGAAAAGGAAATTGAATAGACCACTATACCTGAACGATCTATTTAGAAATTAAATAAAAATGGAAGTTTATTCAAGAAACCACTATACCTTAACGATCTATTTGGAAAAAAAAAATAGAAGTGGAATAAAAATAAAAATGGAAGTTGCATAAAATTAAAAATGAAAGTTCATTCAAGAAACCACTATACCTTAACGATCTATTTGGAAATTAAATATTTAACTTCCATTTTTAATTTTATGCAACCTCCATTTTTATTTTTATTCAATTTTCTTTTCTATTCAACTTCCTCTTCTATTCAATTTCCTTTTCCATTCAACCTTTTTATTTAATTTCCAAATAGATCGTTAAGCCACTATACCGTAACGATCTATTTGGAAATTAAATAAAAAAGGAAGTTGAATAGAGAAACCACTATAAAAAAGGAAATTGAATAGAAAAGGAAATTGAATAGACCACTATACCTGAACGATCTATTTGGAAATTAAATAAAAATGGAAGTTCATTCAAGAAACCACTATACCTTAACGATCTATTTGGAAAAAAAAAATAGAAGTGGAATAAAAATAAAAATGGAAGTTGCATAAAATTAAAAATGGAAGTTCATTCAAGAAACCACTATACCTTAACGATCTATTTGTAAATTAAATATTTAACTTCCATTTTTAATTTTATGCAACCTCCATTTTTATTTTTATTCAATTTTCTTTTCTATTCAACTTCCTCTTCTATTCAATTTCATTTTCCATTCAACTTTTTATTTAATTTCCAAATAGATCGTTAAGCCACTATACCGTAACGATCTATTCGGAAATTAAATAAAAAAGGAAGTTGAATAGAGAAACCACTATAAAAAACGAAATTGAATAGAAAATGAAATTGAATAGACCACTATACCTGAACGATCTATTTAGAAATTAAATAAAAATGGAAGTTCATTCAAGAAACCACTATACCTTAACAATCTATTTGGAAAAAAAAAATAGAAGTGGAATAAAAATAAAAATGAAAGTTGCATAAAATTAAAAATAGAAGTTCATTCAAGAAACCACTATACCTTAACGATCTATTTGGAAATTAAATATTTAACTTCCATTTTTAATTTGATGCAACCTCCATTTTTATTTTTATTCAATTTTCTTTTCTATTCAACTTCCTCTTCTATTCAATTTCCTTTTCCATTCAACTTTTTTATTTAATTTCCAAATAGATCGTTAAGCCACTATACCGTAACGATCTATTTGGAAATTAAATAAAAAAGAAAGTTGAATAGAAAATGAACTTCTATTTTTTTTTATTCAATTTCTTTTCTATTCAACTTCCCGTTTTATTTAATTTCCAAATAGATCGTTAAGGTATAGTGGTTTCTTTAATGAACTTCCATTTTTAAAAATAAAAGGAAATTAAATAAAAAAGGAAGTTCAATACAAAAGGAAGTTGAATGGAAAATTAAAAATGGAAGTTGCACAAAATTAAAAATGGAAATTCATTCAAGAAACCACTATACCTTAATGATCTATTTAGAAATTAAATAAAAAAGGAAGTTGAATAGAAATAAAAATAGAAATTGAATAAAAATTGAATAAAAAAGAAGTGGAATAAAAATAAAAATGGAAGTTGTATAAAATTAAAAATGGAAATTCATTCAAGAAACCACTATACCTTAACGATCCATTTGGAAATTAAATAAAAATACAAATTAAACTAAAAAGAAAGTTGAATAGAAAAGGAAGTTGAAATTAAAAATGGAAGTGGCAAAAAAATAAAAATGGAAGTTCATTCAAGAAACCACTATACCTGAACGATCTATAAAAATAAAAGTGGAAGTTGCATAAAATTAAAAATAGAAGTTTATTCAAGAAACCACTATACCTGAATGAACTATTTGGAAGGTTTCTTGAATGAACTTTCGTTTTTAATTTTTTGCAATTTCCTTTTTTATTCCACTTCCTTTTTTATTCAACTTCCTTTTTTATTTAATTTCCAAATAGATCGTTCAGGTATAGTGGTTTCTTGAATGAACTTCCATATTTAATTTTATGAACTTCCATTGTTATTTTTATGCAACTTCTATTTTAATTCAACTTCCTTTTTTATTTAATTTCCAAATAGATCGTTAAGGTATAGTGTTTTCTTGAATGAACTTCCAATTTTTCTTCAACTTCCTTTTCTCTTTTTCCTTTTCTATTCAACTTCATTTTTTATTTAATTTCCAAATAGATCGTTAAGGTATAGTGGTTTCTTGAATGAACTTCCATTTTTTAAATTTAAATTTCCATATAGATCATTAAGGTATAGTGGTTTATTGAATGAACTTCCACTTTTAATTTTATTCTACTTCCATTTTTATTCAATTTGATTTTCCATTCAACTTCGTTTTTTATTTAATTTCCAAACAGAACGTTATGGTATAGTGGTTTTTTGAATGAACTTCCATTTTTAATTTTATGTAACTTCCATTTTTATTTTTATTCAACTTTCATTTTTAATTTCCAAATAGAAAAGGAAAACCACTATACCTTAACGATCAATTTGGAAATTAAATAAAAAAGGAAGTGAAATGAAAAATGGAAGAAAAATAAAATTAAAAATGGAAGTTTCAATTTCCTTTTCTATTCAATAAACCACTATACCTTAATGATCTTGAACTTCAATTTTTAATTTTCCATTTTCAACTTCCTTTGTTATTTAATTTCCAAATAGATCAAGAAACCACTATACCTTAACGATCTATTTGGAAATTAAATAAAAAAGGAAGTTGAATAAAAAAAGAAAATTGAATAAAAATAGAAGTGGAACTTCCTTTTCTTCAAAGAACTTCTATTTTGAATAGAAAAGGAATCCAAATGCAAGTGGAATAAAAATAAAAAAGGAAGTTGAATAGAAGTTGCATTTTTATTTTTATTTCACTTGCATTTTTATTTAATTTCCAAATAGATCATTCAGGTATAGAAAAGGAAGATGAAAGGAAACCACTATACAATCGAATAAAAAGGAAATTAAATAAAAAAGGAAGTTGAAAATGGAAAATTAAAAATTGAAGTTCATTCTTGAAACCACTATACCTTAATGACCTATTTGGAAATTAAATAAAAAAGGAAGTTAAATAAAAATAAAAATGGACCACTATACCTTAACGATCTATTTGGAAATTAAATAAAAAAGGAAGTTGAATAAAAATAAAAATGGACCACTATACCTTTGGATAAAAATCGAAGTTCCATAAAATTAAATATGGAAGTTCATTCAAGAAACCACTATACCTTAACGATCCATTTTGAAAATTAAATAAAATTGGAAGTTGAATAGAAGTGGAATAAAAATAAAAGTGGAAGAAAATTAGAAACGGAAGTTCATTCAAGAAACCACTATACCTTAACGATCTATTTGGAAATTGAATAACAAAGGAAGTTGAATAGAAGCAGAATAAAAATAAAAACAGAAATGGAATAAAAATAAAAATGGAAGTTGCATAAAATTAAAAATGGAAGTTCATTCAAGAAACCACTATACCTTAACGATCTATTTGGAAATTAAATAAAAAAGGAAATTGAAAAAGGGTACAGTCGTTTCTTGAATGAACTTCCATTTTTAATTTCCAAATAGATCATTAAGGTAATTTCCAAATGGATCGTTAAGGTATAGTGGTTTTTTGAATGAACTTCCATTTTCAATTTCCTTTTTTATTTAATTTCCAAATAGATCGTTAAGGTATAGTGGTTTCTTGAATGAACTTGCATTTTTAATTTTGTGCAACTTCAATGTTTATTTTTATTCAACTTCATTTTCTATTCAACTTCTTTTTTTATTTAGTTTCCAAATAGATCGTCAAGGTATAGTGGTTTCTTGAATGAATTTCTATTCAACTTCCATTTAGAAACCACTATACCTGAACGATCTATTTGGAAATTAAATAAAAAAGGAAGTTCAATAGAAAAAGAAATTGAGAAGAAACCACTATCCCTTAACGAAGTAAAAATGGAAGATGCATAAAAATAAAAATGGAGGTTGCATATAATTAAAAATGGAAGTTTATTCAAGAAACCATTTTCATTCAAGAAACCACTATACCTTAACGATCTATTTAGAAATTAAATAAAAATATAAGTTGAATAGAAAAGGAAGTTCATTCCAGATATATTTTTAATTTTTATTTTTATGTAACTTCCATTTTTATTCAAGAAACCGCTATACCTGAACGATCTATTTGGAAATTAAATAAAAATGGAAGTTGAATAGAAAAGGAAATTGAATAAAAATAAAATGGAAGCTACATAAAATTAAAAATGGAAGTTCATTTAAGAAACCACTATACCTTAACGATCTATTTGGAAATTATTTAATTATTTAATTTCCTTTTCAATTCTATTTGGAAATTGAATAGAAAATGAAAAGGAAATTGAATAAAAATAAAAATGAAAGTTGAATAGAAAAGGAAGTTGAATAGAAAAGAAAATTCAATAAAAATGGAAGTTGAATAGAAAAGAAAGTTGCATAAAATTAGCAATTTCCTTTTGAATGGAAAAGGAAATTTGCTAATTTTATGCAACTTCCTTTTCTATTCAACTTCCATTTTTATTTTTTTTCAATTTCCTTTTCTATTCAACTTCTATTTTTATTCAATTTCCTTCAGTTTTATGCAACTTCCATTTTTATTTTTAAACAGAACGTTAAGGAAATAGATATAGTGGAAGTTGCATAAAATCAACTTCAACTTCCTTTTCTATTTTTATTCAATTTCCTTTTCTATTCAACTTCCTTTTATTTTTATTCGATTTCATTTTCTATTCAACTTCCTTTTATTTTTATTCAATTTCATTTTCTATTCAACTTCCTTTTTTATTTTTATGCAACTTCCTTTTTTAATAAAAATAAAAAAGGAAATTGAATAAAAAAGGAAGTTGAATAGAAAAGGAAGTTGAAAACCACTATACCTTAATTTTATTCAATTTCCTTTTTATTTTTATTAAAAAAGAAAGTTGCATAAAAATAAAAAAGGAAGTTGAGCAAGCAGAATAAAAATAAAAATAGAAGTTGAATAAAATTAAAAATGGAAGTTCATTCAAGAAATAGAAAAGGAAATTGAATAAAAAAGGGAAAGGAAGTTGAATAGAAAAACTTCCATTTTCTATTCAACGTCCATTTTTATTTAATTTCCAAATTGATCGTTCATGTATAGTGGTTTCTAAAATGAACTTCCACTATACCTGAACGATCTATTTTTCTTCTATTTGGAAATTGAATAGAAATAAAAGTTGAATAGAAACCGTTAAGGTATAGTGGTGTCTTGAATGAACTTCTATTTTCAAATAGATCGTTAAGGTATAGTGGTTTCTTGAATGAACTTCCATTTTTATTCAACTTCCTTTTTAATTTTATTGATCTTCCATTTTCCTTTTCTATTCAACTTCCTTTTTTATTTAATTTCCAAATAGATCATTCAGGTATAGTGGTGTCTTGAATGAAATTGAATAAAAATAAAAATGGAAATTAAATAAAAATTCAAGTGGAATAAAAATAAAAATGCAAGTGGAATAAAAATAAAAATGGAAGTTCATTCAAGAAAAGGAAGTTGAATAGAAAAGGAAATCGAACGATCTATTTGGAAATAGTTGTTTCTCGAATGAACTTCCATTTATTTTTATTCAACTTCCTTTTTTATTTCAATTTCCTTTTCTATTTCTATTCAATTTCCTTTTCTATTCAACTTCCTTTTTTATTTAATTTCATTTTTTATTCAACTTCCTTTTCTATTCAACTTCCATTTTTAATTTCCAATAGAAAAGGAAATTGAATAAAATTAAAAGATAAAAATGGAAGTTGCAAAAAAAGGAAGATGCATAAAACTAAATATGGAAGCGGCATAAAATTAAATATGGAAATTCAACTTCCTTTTTTATTTAATTTCCAAATAAATCGTTAAGGTATAGTGGTTTCTTAGATGAACTTCCATTTTTATTTTTATGCATCTTCTACTTTTATTTTTATTCAACTTCTATTTTTATTTTTTTTCCACTTCTATTTTTATTCAATTTCCTTTTCTATTGAACTTCCTTTTTTATTTTTATTCACCTAAACGATCTATTTGGACATTAAATAAAAAAGGAACGTTAAGGTATAGAGGTTTCTTGAATGAACTTCCATTTTTAATTTTATGCAACTTTCATTTTTATTTATTCAATTTCCTTTTCTATTCAACTTCCATTTTTATTTAATTTCTAAATAGATCATTAAGGTATATTTCTTGCAACTTCCTTTTTTATTTAATTTCCAAATAGATCGTTAAGGTATAGTGGTTTCTTGAATGAACTTCCATTGTTAATGTTATACAACTTCCATTTTTATTTTTATTCGACTTCTATTTCTATTCAACTTCCTTTTTTATTTAATTTCCAAATCGTTAAGGTATAGTGGTTTCTTGAACTAACTTCCATTTTTAATTTAATTTTATGCAACTTCCATTTTTAATTTTATGCAACTTCCATTTTTATTTTTATGCAACTTCCACTTTTATTTTTATTCCGCTTCTATTTATATTCAATTTCCTTTTCCATTCAACTTAACGAAATTGAATAAAAATGCAAGTGGAATAAAAATAAAAATGTAAGTTCATTCAAAAAACCACTATACCTTAACGATCCATTTAGAAATTAAATAAAAAAGGAAGTTCATTCAATTTCCGTTTATTCCACCTGCATTTTTATTCAATTTTCTTTTCTATTCAACTTCCTTTTTTATTTAATTAAAAATGGAAGTTGAGGTATAGTGGTAAAAATGGAAGTTGCATAAAATTAAAAATGAAAGTTCATTCAAGAATTGTTTTCTGTTCAGTTTCCTTTTTTATTTAATTTCCAAATAGATCGTTAAGGTATAGTGGTTTCTTGAATGAACTTCCATTTTTAATTTAACGATCTATTTGGAAATTAAATAAAAAATAAAATTAATAGAAAAGGATTTTTGAATGAACTTCCATTTTTAATTTTATGCAACTTCCATTTTTACTACTATACCTCAACTTCCATTTTTAATTAAATAAAAAAGGAAGTTGAATAGAAAAGGAAATTGAATAAAAATAGAAGCGGAATAAAAATAAAAGTGAAAGCTGCATAAAATTAAAAATGGAAGTTCAAAAAACCAATGCAAGTGGAATAAAAATAAAAATGGAAGTTGCATAAACTTAAAAATGGAAGTTCATTCAAGAAACCACTATACCTTAACGATCTATTTGGAAATTAAATAAAAATGGAAGTTGAATAGAAAAGGAAATTGAATAAAAAATAAAAATGGAAGCTGCATAAAAATGGAAGATGCATAAAATTAAAAATGGAAGTTCATTCAAGAAACCACTATACCTTAACGATCTATTTGGAAATTAAATAAAAAAGGAAGTTGAATAAAAAAGGAAGTTGAGTTAAATAGACAAAACGAAATTAAATAAAATTGAATAAAAATGCAAGTGGAATAAAAATAAAAATAGAAGTTGCATAAAATTAAAAATAAAAGTGGAAGTTGCATAAAATTAAAAATGAAAGTTCATTCAAGAAACCACTATACTTGAACGATCTATTTGGAAATTAAATAAAAAAGGAAGTTAAATAGAAAAGGAAGTTGCCTAAAAATAGAAGTGGAATAAAAATAAAAATGAAAGCTGCATAAAATTAAAAATGGAAGTTCATTCAAGAAACCACTATGCCTTAACGATCTATTTGGAAATTAAATAAAAATGGAAGTTGAATGGTAAAGGAAATTGAATAAAAATGAAAGTGGAATAAAAACGAAGTTTAATAGAAAAGAAAATTGAATAAAAATAAAAATGGAAGTTCATTAAAATTAAAAATGGAAGTTCATTCAAGACACCGCTGTACCTTAACGATCTATTTGGAAATTAAATAAAAAAAGGAAGTTGAATAGAAATAGAAGTTGCAAAAAATTCAATATGGAAGTTCATTCAAGAAACCACTATACCTTAACGACCACTATACCTTAACGATCTATTTGGAAATTAAATAAAAGAGGAAATTAAATAGAAAAGGAAATCGAACAAAAATAGGAAATTGAATAGAAAAGGAAATTGAATAAAAATGGAAGTGAAATAAAAATAAAAAATGGAATTTGCATAAAATTAAAAATGGGAGTTCATTCAAGAAACCACTATACCTTAACGATCCATTTGGAAATTAAATAAAAAAGGAAGTTGAATAGAAAAGTAAATCGAATAAAAATGCAAGTGGAATAAAAATAAAAATGGAAGTTGCAAAAAATTAAAAATGTAAGTTCATTCAAGAAACCACTATACCTTAACGATCTATTTGGAAATTAAATAAGAAAGGGTATAGTGGTTTCTTGAATGAACTTCCATTTTTATTTAATTTCAAATAGATCGTTTAGGCATAGTGGTTTCTTGAATGAATTTCCATTTTTAATTTTATGCAACATCCATTTTGATTTTTATTCCACTTGCATAAAACTGAAACCACTATACCTTAACGATCTATTTGAAAATTAAATAAAAACGGAAGTTGAATAGAAAATGAAATTGAAACCACTATACCTGAACGATTAAAAATGGAAGTTCATAATTGAAAACCACTATACCTTAACGATCTATTTGGAAATTAAATAGAAAATGGAAGTTGAATAAAAAAGGAATAAATATAAAACTGGAAGATGCATGAAAATAAAAATGGAAGTTGCATAAAATTAAAAATGAAAGTTCATTCAAGAAACCACTATACCTTAACGATCCTGTTTCTAACTGCTTTGTTTCTTCTAGTTAATCTTTTCCATTGTTTATTTGATTAATCTGGTTTTCAGTTCATCTTAATCACCTACAAGATCGATCCGTGTTATCCACCTTGTTACGTTTATTCCACCTGCGTTTAAGTGACCCACTTCTTCCCAGTCCTGAGTAAGTCCTTAGGTTTAGGCAGTGTCGGACTTAGGGGTCAAAAGATAGGGTATGTATGTATACACAGGTCTGTGAAGTTACAAGGTATGTGGTAAACTGGATAAGAATAGGGTATGTATTAAGATATCTGTAAAACTGATTAATTAAAAAAGAACAATGAATCGATTATTTAGAAGTAACTCTTCAGTCAGTTCTAGGTCAACCACTTTGCCCTCAATACCTAATCAAGGATTAGTAATTAATGAAGAAGATGTTGAAATACAAAATGATAAAATTGATGTAGACTGGAATATACCAAAATTGCCAATTAAAGAAATTTATAAAACTTCTTTTATACAGAATACTTTCAAAATCACTTTGCATGTTAAGACAATTGAACAAGTATATGCTTTAGAAAAACCCAGAGAAACCTGTCAATTATTTGATGCTAATCTCATAAAAAGATATTTAAAAAGTGATTACAATTTTATTCACATAGGTTTAATTCAAGTCGGTGTCAAACCATTAACTCAACAAGGAACATTATAAGTGCATGAAAACTAATTTAAATGTTCACGCATTGCACAAGTCCCCTAAAGATAAAACTTTATTAATCCAAAGTAATAGTACTGATACCCATATAAATGTTCCCCAAATGATTGAATGGAAAAATGTAGATTTACCCGATCAATGGATCACTGTCAATGAACATTACAATCATAACCAACAACAATCATCTATCCAAGATATTCAAGACATTCAACAAATTCATGATGGTACAGTTCGTATTAAATTTAATCGTAGTCAATCATCCAGACATAGCACCTCTAGTGTACCTTTTGAGATTGAAACTGAAGATGAAATATTTAATACTCCACTATTTCGAAAAAATAGTCAAATTCATTTAGGACAAACCTCTAAATTAAAAGGTGTTGATAATACTGCTACTTCTCAAATTAGTAAACCTATTTACTCTACACACACGCATTTACCTGAAGAAGAAGAAACTGCTTCTAATAATTCTCCAACTCAAACTGATTTTGAAGAATTTATACCTCCAGTCAATCCTCAACTTATGACCATTAAAAAGGATTTTAAACCTGATCTTGATAAATTATTCATTGAATTTAAGTCTTTTAAAAATAAAAAACTCAGACATGCTTATTATGATACCTATGATAAACAACACCAGTCCAGAATCACTAGACAGTGGTATAATTTTATGATTGAATATAGTTTTGAATTACCTCTCTTAGAATATGTTGAAAAATATTACAAAAAACTAAATACAATCACCAAATACAAATAGAAAACTTCTGAATCTACAACTGTTAGTTCTAGTCACCCTCCTCTTGAGAAAATAATTATCAAACAATAAGGTTCTGACATTCCTGCTTCTCCTTTCAAATTACCTGGCGATGATGCTGAAATCAAAAAAGTCATTGAACAAAATAATTATACTAATCAATGTTTAAACACCATTGGTAAACAATTAGATAAAATAGAGACCAATTTAGAATCTGTTACATCTACTAAACCACAACCTTTAGATCAAGCTTTACTTAATCTACCTAGTCATCGCTCCAAAAGAACTAGTTTGGTAACCACTGATCAATCTACTGTCAAAGCTATTGAAAAATTATTTACTAAACTATCTACCACTGATAATGCCTCACCTTCTAAAGATAAAGGTCTTACTGTTTTAAATCAACAACCAAATATTGACACTGTTTCTACTACATCTGAAACTGGCACCACTGATGATGAAATAAATCAATTGGCCCAACAATTTCAAACTTCTAATCTTAATAAAATTCATTATCCCAAAGTTAATCCTCAAACTACCAAAAACTGGTATTCTCGACCTACTCCACCTGACCTCCAATATGAAGAAAATAATATTAGTAACCAATTTTCTGTTTCTGCTAAAAAACTATACGAATGGAACATTGATGGTCTTAGTGAAGATCAAATACTTCAAAAATTAAATCATTTATCTATGGTTTTAAATAGTTACCTCTCTAATTATCCCCAATATTCTCAATCTGAAATTGTTTCCTTAATTACTTCTGGTTTTACTGGTATGCTCAAGTCTTGGTGGGAAAAATACTTAACTGAAGATCAACGAGACTCCATCATATATGCTAATCAAACTGATGATAATGGTCTCCCTATTTTTGATGAAACTATTGGATGTTGCCACCCTGATGGTATTAATACATTAATTTATACTATTGTTAGACATTTTATTGGTACACCTACTAATATTTATTCTCGCATACATGATCAGCTTAGTAACCTTACTTGCCCAACTTTAAGTGATTTTCGATGGTATAAAGATGTATTTACCTCTAGAGTTATGTTACATGAAGACTGTACCAAATCATTTTGGAAGGAAAAATTCATTAATGGATTACCTAGTCTATTTGCTCACAAAATTAGAGATGTTCTTAGTCAACCTACTGGTGTTATTGAATATGACAATTTAACCTATGGAGACATAATTAGCACTATTCAAAAAAAAGGATTAAAAATGTGTATTGATCTTAAACTTAGTCAAAAAGCCACTAAGGATAAACATAAAGCTAAATATGAATTAGGAAATTTCTGTGAACAATATGGTTTATCTCATGTTGCACCTTCCCATAGGAAATCACACAAATATTCCAAACATAAACATAAATCCAAATATTCTAATAAATATCGAAAAAATTATTCACCTTCCAAATCCAATGATAAATTTTATACTAAACCTAAAAAGACATATTATAAAAAATCACATACCAAATCTAAAAATAATAAAGATATTACCTGCTATAATTGCGGTCAAAAAGGGCATTATTCAAATAAATGTAAAGAAAAGCAAAAATTAAATGATAGAGTTAACCAACTTCAAATTGATGATAATTCCAAAAATCAGTTATTTGAAATCTTCCAATTAAATCAATCTGTTAGCGACTCATCTTCTGATTATCCAAGAACTTCATTTGATTATCATTCACCTAGTGAAGATTCTGACAATCATATTAATTTAGGATGTAATGATGTTTGCTGTAAACCAATCAAACAAATAACTGTTCTTACTAAAAACACCCAAGAAGAATCTGCTCTTATTGAATTAATTAGTAAATTAGATGATCCCAATTTAAAACAAAAATATATTGATAAATTAAAATCTTTATTAATTCATTCTGATGATAAACCTAAGATTGATAAACCTATTATCAGCTTATCTAAGACTTTAGAAAGATTTAAAAATAAAACTAAAGAAATTACACTTCAAGATTTACAATCTGAAATCAATCAAATCAAACAAACTATTAATGAATTAAGACAAAAAGATCGAAAATTAGAAGATGAAATTATTACATTAAAACTTAATAAAAGTTTAGATAATTTCCACAACTCAGTCCATGAATCTCCTAATGAATCTCAACATAATTCTGACCCTGATTCTGATCACACTAATCCTGATAAATTAATATTTGACAATAGATCACAATCCCATACTCTTAACGATAACAGATTAAATCTAATCAATAAAATCTATATGCAAAAATGGTATTTACGAATTAAGATAGTTATTAATGATTTTGAATTGAACTTAATTGCTCTAATAGATACCAGTGCTGATTTAAACTGTGTACAAGAAGGTTTGCTCCCTACTAAATACTATGAAAAATGCCATGAGAAATTAACATCTGCTAATGGTAGTAAAATGCGTATTAAATATAAATTACCTAATGTTCATGTTTGTCAAGATAATGTATGTTTCAAAACCTCATTTGTTTTAGTTAAAAAACATGACTGATAAAATCATATTAGGTACTCCATTTATACATTTACTTTATCCATTCACTACATCTGCTGAAGGAATTACCACTCATGTTTTAGGCCAACCTGTTACTTTTAAATTTTTATTTCCGCCTAAAATGTTTGAATTAAAACTGTTAAAAGATTGTTCTATTTCCCATACTATTAATCGCTTAACTAGGAAAATCAATTTTCTTAAGGAAAAAATTAATTATAAAAGAATTGATCAACAATTAACAGATCCTGTTATTATTTCTCAAATTAATGAGTTTAAATTAAAACTAGAATCCACTGTCTGCTCCCATTTACCTACTGCATTTTGGCATAGAAAAAAACATGTAGTTACTTTGCCATACATTAAAAATTTTAATGAAAAACACATCCCTACTAAATCTCGACCTATTCAAATGAATTATGAATTACTTGAAATGTGTAAAAAAGAAATTAATGAATTGTTAAAAAACAGAATCATTAGTCCAAGTAAATCACCATGGTCTTGTCCTGCTTTTTATGTTAATAAAAATGCTGAATTAGAACGAGGTGTCCCTCGCTTAGTTATTAATTATAAACCACTCAATGCTGTTTTAGAATGGATTAGATATCCTATTCCTAATAAAAAAAGATTTGATTAAAAGACTTAATCAAGCTGTTATTTTTAGTAAATTTGATTTAAAAAATGGGTTTTGGCAAATACAAATTCACCCTAAAGATCGATATAAAACTGCTTTTAACACACCCTTTGGTCAATATGAATGGAATGTAGTTTAAAAAATGCTCCTAGTGAATTTCAAAATATAATGAATGATATTTTTAATCCATTTAGTCATTTTTCTATTGTTTATATTGATGACATCTTAATATTTTCCAAATCCCTTCATGAACATTGGAAACATTTAACTGCATTCTTTTATACAATTAAAAGTCATGGCTTAGTTATCTCTGCTCCTAAAATCAAACTCTTTCAAACTAAAGTTTGATTCTTAGGATATGATATTCACCACAATACTATTCTGCCAATTAGTAGATCAATTGAGTTTGCATCCAAGTTCCTTGATAAAATTCTTCATAAAACCCAGTTACAAAGGTTTTTAGGTTCCCTTAATTATATTGCTGATTTTTACAAAGACCTTAGGAAGACTTGTCAACCATTGTTCGATAGATTAAAGGATAATCCTCCTCATTGGTCATCTGTTCATACTTCTATTGTTCAACAAGTCAAACAATATGTTAAATCTCTCCCTTGTCTTGGTATTCCTACTGAAAATTCATTCCAAATTATTCAAACTGATGCTTCTGATATTGGTTATGGTGGCATTCTTCTTCAGAAAGTCACTCCTCAATCCCCTGAACAGATTGTCCGTTTCCATTCTGGTGTCTGGAATAAAGCACAATTAAATTATAGTACTATTAAAAAAGAGATTTTGTCTACTGTTTTATGTATTCAAAAATTTCAAGATGATATTTTAAACCAAAATTTTTTACTTCGTGTTGATTGCAAATCTGCTAAATATGCTTTAGAAAAAGATGTTCAAAATCTTGCTAGTAAACAAATTTTTGCCCGTTGGCAATCTATTTTAAGTATTTTTGATTTTGATATTACCTACATACCTGGTTGTCAAAATTCTCTTCTTGATTTTCTCACCCGGGAATTTTTACAGGGGGGTAAGAGATGAGTGCAGCTCCACATATTCCATATTTAAAAATTCAAATTACCCATTACCAAACCTTGATTAAACAAGTCAACCACCGAATTAATCGCCTTAAATCAACCAAACCCACTACCAAGAGAGCCCAATACATCATTCACCAACAGATTCAAGCTCGTCGCATTCTGCGCCATAACTATTACAATGATTTACACTACTACCAAAATTATCTTGATCTTCTTTCTAGTTGTTAATCCCTGCTACTAATCATTGTTTCTTGTTTAAACAGATGTCTCGCCCAAGGCCTCCTTCCAAGGCTTTGGTTCCTTCTAGTCAACCTTTTGTTCCTCCTCCTTTGGAGTTAGTAGGACAATACCCTCAACCCATTCAAATGATCAACCGTTACCAAATCCTTGGTAATATCCCTAGGCCTAATTACTCAACTGCTTTGGCTACTGATCCTTTTGCTCCAAGCCAATCAGTCTCAGTTACTCCATTCCCTGCTAAGCCAGTCAAGTCATCTCGATCTGATTATACCAAATCACACACTACTAATATGTTCTATATAGAACCCAGTCACCCTAAAGGCCAAGTAATCCATGAAATTGCTAAATCCCATTTTGGCTCTGGATGCCATTTCATCCTCTCACATCCAGAGAAAACACTCACCTATTACAAAGATATTTTGATCCATCATCAATCAGTCTTGATCAAACCCATTTATGATCGAACCTACGCCAGCAAGGTTCTGTATCATTCCATTTACATCCATAGTATTGTTTCCCAAGCTGAATGGGATCCTCCTTATCAGCTTCGAGATTTACCTGGTCATTCCATCTAGTATAATTACCATGATTATGTTGATGCCTGGTTCAAGATTTTCCTGTACCAAAATGAAACTTTTAGTCACTCCTGGTACATCTCCTTTGATCAAAAATTCAAATATGAGTTTCCTACCTGGTTTCTGAGATGGTGGACTCATTATGGTGCCATTTCAGACATCCTCCCTGGTGATCTCATTGAACTAGTCAACTATTTCTCCTCTATTTACCCATTCACCATTCATCAGAGACAATTTCCATCTTTCTTAATTTTTATATCCAAATATAAATTCCCATGGATATTTAAATGGCATTATGGAATTGATGGCAACATAATCACCTGTCAACATTCAGTTAAATGGAAGGCCAAGTTCAATGTGCCCAGAATATTTGAAATTGTTCAAGAAGAATTTCCCATTGATCAATGTGCTCTAACTCCTATGATCAAAGCTCAGCAGAACCCAACTGCTGCAATCAGTCAAGGAAGTCAGCCCAGCCTTCCTCCAATTAACCTTGGAAGCCCCTCATCTAGTGGTTCCAAGCCCAAATCCAAATCAGTTCAGCCGGCCCAATCAAAATCCAAGGCTAAGTCCAAAGCTCCTGCCGTTCCGGACCAGCCCAAGGAACATTCACGGCCCAAATCAAAGTCCAAAGCTAAAGCTAAGCCCATTTCACCTCCTGCTCAGCCCAAAGCTAAATCAAAGGTCAAGTCCAAGTTATCCAGAGATGAATTGCTCCAGCTAGCCCGCCAAATTACAGATCAAGCTGAAGCCCAATCAACCAGTTCAGACAATTCAGAAGACGGTTCAGACCAGTCACAATCTTCTGAAGGATCAACTACTCAACCCATCTCATATGGCAGATTTGAGTTCCAAGATGCTCAGGACCCATATGCCTAATCAACATAGGATTCCCTATAAATACAAATTAGCTTCAATCAATACTCTTTTGAGAAAAGCTGCTAATTTGTATCTATATTGATTCCTAAATTCACATGTTCCACCAAAAGTGATGAATAGTAAAAGTTACTGTTCACTTTTACTACTCACCGTCACTATTCACTCAATCAACTTTTGTTAAAGCTGCATATTCGCTCAATCACTCCACCGAAAGCAACCGACAGCATCTGCTTTACCCCATGCGCTACCAGCTGCTTTCATCAATCAAAGAAGTAACATGATTACTGTATTAGTCACATGATTACTGTATTTTCCTTTTCTACATATTGTAACGTATTCATTCAGAAAGCTTCAAGTTTTTCATTCTTCAATCTAAAGAAAAAACAGAGAGCTCTGAGTGACAATTACTCCTTCCCTTTTGTAACCCAATTAAAGATCCTTGCAGTTGCTACAATCGTAATTGTAAGTTATTTTCTGTATTTTAAATTATGACGTTTTAATATTTATTTTAATTATCTGCATTCCAAATCTGTTGTTCAATTTTAGTCATATTTGATTTCGTAATCCATGTTCTTCATTCGACTTGCTGCTTCCACGGTCTTGGTAATAGATCGTTAAGGTATAGTGGTTTCTTGAATGAACCGTTCTGTTTGGAAATTAAATAAAAATGGAAGTTGAATAGAAAAGGAAGTGGAATAAAATAGAAGTTCATTCAAGAAACCACTATACCTTAACGATCTATTTGGAAATTAAATAAAAAAGGAAGTTGAATAGAAAAGGAAATTGAATAAAAATGCAATAAAAATAAAAATTAAAATGGAAGTTGTATAAAATTAAAAATGGAAGTTCATTTAAGAAACCACTATACCTTAACGATCCATTTTGAAATTAAATAAAAAAGGAAGTTGAATGGAACTTCCATTTTTAATTTTATTCCACTTGCATTTTTATTCAACTTCATTTTCCATCCAACTTCATTTTTTGTTTAATTTCCAAATAGATCATTAAGGTATAGTGGTTTCTTGAATGAACTTCCATTTTTATTTTTTTGCAACTTCCATTTTTATTTTTATTCCACTTCATTTTCCATTCAACTTCTTTTTTATTTAATTTTTTATTTAATTTCCAAATAAATCATTAAGGTATAGTGGTTTCTTGAATGAACTTCCATTTTTAATTTTTTGCAACTTCTATTTTTATACCTTAACGATCTATTTAGAAATTAAATAAAAAAGGAAGTTGAATAAAAATGCAGGTGAATAAAAATAAAAGTGTAATAAAAATAAAAATGGAAGTTGCATAAAATTAAAAATGGAAGTTCATTCAAGAAACCACTATACCTGGACGATCTATTTGGAAATTAAACCAAAAAGGAAGTTCTACCTTAACGATCAATTTGGAAATTAAATAAAAAAAGAAGTTAAATAGAAAAGGAAATTGAATAAATCGTTAAGGTATAGTGGTTTCTTAATTTCCAAACCACTATACCTTAACGATCTATTTAGAAATTAAATAAAAAAGGAAGTGAAATAAAAAAGGAAGTTGAATAGAAAAGGAAATTAAAAAAAATAAAAGTGGAAGTTGCAAAAAAATAAAAATGGAAGTTGCATAAACTTAAAAATGGAAGTTCATTCAAAAACCACTATACCTTAACGATCAATTTGGAAATTAAATAGAAAAGGAAATTGAATAGAAAAGGAAATTGAAACCACTATACCTTAACGATCTATTTGGAAATTAAATAAAAAAGGAAGTTGAATAAAAATAGAAGTGGAATAAAAAAAATGGAAGTTCATTCAGAAAATCACTATACCTTAACGATCTATTTGGAAATTAAATAAAAAAGGAAGTTGAATAGAAAAGGAAGTTGAATAGAAAAGGAAATTAAATAAAAATAGAAGCGGAAATTAAATAAAAAAGAAAGTTGAATAGAAAAGGAAATTAAATAAAAAAGGAAATTGAATAAAAATGGAAGTGGAATAAAATAAAATAAGTGGAAGTGGCATAAAATTAAAAATGGAAGTTTATTCAAGAAACTACTATACCTTAACAATCTATTTGGAAATTAAATAAAAAAAGAAGTTGAATAAAAAGGAAATTGAAAATAAAAATGGAAGTTCATTCAAAAAACCACTATACCTTAACGGTCTATTTGGAAATTAAATAAAAAAGGAAGTTCATTCATTGAAGAAACTATGGAAGTTGCATAAAATTAAAAATGAAAGTTCATTCAAGAAACCATTATACCTTAACGATCTATTTGGAAATTAAATAAAAAAGGAAGTTGAATAGAAAACGAAATTGAAAAGAAAAATAGAAGTTGCATAAAATTAAAAATTCAAGTTGCATAAAATTAAAATTGGAAGTTCATTCAAAAAACTACTATACCTGAACGATCTATTTGGAAATTAAATAAAAAAGGAAGTTGAATAGAAAAGGAAACTTCCATTATTCAATTTCGTTACAAAAGGAAATTGAATAGAAAAGGAAACTGGAAGTTCATAAAATTAAAAGGAAACCACTATACCTTAACGATCTATTTAGAAATTAAACAAAAAAGGAGGTTGAATAGAAAAGGAAATTGAATAAAAATGCAAGCGGAATAAAAATAAAAATGGAAGATGTATAAAAATAAAAATGGAAGTTCATTCAAGAAACCACTATACATGAACGATCTATTTACAAATTAAATGAAAAAGGAAGTTCAATAGATCGTTAAGGAATAGTGGTTTCTTGAATGAACTTCCATTTTTAATTTTATGCAGCTTCCATTTTTATTTTTATTCAATTTCCTTTTCTATTCAACTTTATTTTTTATTTAAATTTCCAAATAGATCGTTCAGGTATAGTGGTTTGTTGAATGAACTTTCATTTTTATTTTCCAAATAGCTCGTTAAGGTATATTGGTTTCTTGAATGAACTTCCATTTCTATTTTTATGCAACTTCCATTAGGTATAGTGGTTTCTTGAATGAACTTCCATTTCCATTTTTATGCAACTTCCATTTTATTTTTCTTTTCTATTCAACTTCCTTTTTTTATTTAATTTCCACTTGCATTTTTATTTTTATTGCGCTTCTATTTTTATTCAATATCCTTTTCTATTCAACTTCCTCTTTATTTTTATTCCTTAATGATCTATTTGGAAATTAAATAAAAAAGAAAGTTGAATAGAAAAGAAAATTGAATAAAATGGAAGTGGAATAAAAATAAAAATAGAAGCGGAATAAAAATAAAAGTGGAAGCTGAATAGAAAAGGAAATCTATTTGGAAATTAAACAAAAAAGGAAGTTGAATAGAAAAAGAAATTGAATAAAATGGAAGTGGAATAAAAATAAAAACCACTATACCTTAACGATCTATTGGAAATTAAATAAAAAAGGAAGCTGAATAGAAAATGAAGTTGAATATAAAAGGAAATTGAAGTTGCATAAAATTAAAAATGGAAGTTCATTCAAGATATAGCGACCCCGGTCTTTTTCCCATTTGATTATTGTATTCGGACTTATGTTCCGTGGATTCCGTTGTCACATTATTGTCGTTGTTGTCCTTGATTCCTTATTCTTTGGTTATAGGATGTTTTGGGCAGGTTGATTACAGGTTGGTTGAGTCTAGAAACAAATTCTTGATGTTCAGTTTTTGGCTTGCTCGCTCGAGCGAGCTTCTCTTCGCTCGAGCGAGGTCCTTCTTTTTGGTTCGTCGCTCGAGCGAGCCTTTCTTGGCTCGAGCGAGGGTTGCGTCCAGTGCTAGACCTGAGGGCAGTGTTTGTTGGCTCGAGCGAGCTTTCCTTCGCTCGAGCGAGATGGTTTGTCTTTGGCTCGAGCGAGCTTCTTTTCGCTCGAGCGAGGTCTGTTTTTGTGTCTGGTCGCTCGAGCGACCAGGTCTTCGCTCGAGCGAGCCTGTCCAGTATTTAAACGCAGCAGCAGTTTTAAAACGTCTTTTTTCACAATTTTTGATCCAGAAACCCTAGTTTCGAGTTTCTTTTCTCTCAACTCATCTTTTCCTTGGGTTTGATCTATCTAGAGGGCGTTTTTAATCTAGTTCCTTCATTAAAAAGGTAGAGGAGAGTGAGAGCTTTCATTTAATCGGAGCAATTGTTGATTTGGAGCACTTTGGGGTTTTGAGCACCATCTTCTCCTTCTCCTTTTGGGTTCTTCTGTTTAAGGTAGGGATTTCCTACTCCTTGTATACGTTTTAATCCTAAGTGTTGGTGTTTTGGTATGTGGGAGGTAGTTTGGTAATTTTGGGGAAAAACCTTAGGGTTTTGTTATAGATTAATTCATGTAATTAATTTAAAGGAGAATTGTGTATTGGTTAAATTCATGAGATTTGGGGAAATTGAGATTTTGTTGATGTAGTTGAATATTTAATCACTCATCTGTGAAATTGATATATATATATTGTGATATTTATTTCTTGCTTAGAAATAATTGTTTTGGGGCTATCGGTGGAGGATAGCCAGTGATTGTTGTAGACCTTGCATGTGGCTTAGGTATAACTGGAATTTAGTCAGCTGTTGACTGTTGAATTAATACAGAACATTACGTGTATTGATTATGTGTTGTATATGGCAAGTATTAATTATGTTGCATATGCATTTGGTTTTGGAGGAGATAGGGGATGAACTCCCGGTTTAGGGGAAGAAAGGGGATGGACTCCTAAACCGAATTTGTTGGAGGGTTTAGGGGAAGAAAGGGGATGGACCCCTAAACCAGATGTGTTGGGAGGAGAAAGGGGATAGACCCCTGTAGCATCACATTTATGTGTACTTATTGTTAATAGAAGTATTTCTATTGATTGTTGGCATGATACATCACCACCATGTGTATCAGTTGGGAAGTATGGAAGTGAATGTGATTGTGATTGATGTAACACCTGTATGTGTGTTTATTATATTGTAAGAAAGGTTAATCCGATGTGTTATCCTTGTTGAGTTGTTTGGCCAGGTTGTGAGCCATGTGGGTATAAGTGGAAAGTGAGTTGTGTCGTAGACCACGTGTCATAGACTGTATAGGCATTCGTGTCATAAAATTTGGGAATTTATTATCTTGTGCTAACTATGTATCGGATGTTAATGCTTTAGTTAATTCTTATGCCTGGTTTAGTATTTCTCTACTGGGCTGTGGCTCACCCTATATGGGAACTTCATTTTCAGGTGCAGATGGTTCACTGCCTCCAAGGACTTAGCTTGTGAGGGATTGGAACTCGAAGATTTGTTTCTAGTTTATTTGCTTTTATATGTAAAACACTCAAGCCTAGGGCTTTATTTGTTTTTGAGTTAGACTCATGGATTTGTGTCCAAGTATTGGCTTGGCAAGATGTAAGCCCGTAGGGCATTTATTTTGATGTTTTATTTCTTAATACTCTGATGAATGGAATTATATTCTTGTTTTGATATGATGATGTATGTTAATATTATTTATTATGGGTTTAATTTTGAGGGCGTGACAACTTGGTATCAGAGCGTACCGGGTTCGAATACTTTGGGTACGTGGGAAGTGATTAGTATCACAATGGGTTCGTCTCGTTTGATAGAGACTTAGTGTAATGATTGCATGCTTATATGATAACATGTTTATGTGACTATGTGGGTATGGAATGTAGTTTCTGGGATGTTGATTGGACCCTTGAGTCCCTGAAAGTCTTGTTGGAAAGGCACTTGATCAATGTTGTTTCCAACCGGAACTTTAGTGACGCCTCGGGACTATCATTATCCAGAAATGAAATTCGTAGGTGCTTATGTGATTATGTGCTTACGTGGTGTGATTTATTGTTGTCCAATGTATTAGGACGCGAGTGTCATAGTTTTGGCATATTATTTAGAGTGCTAACGTCTCTGTCTCTTTTATTAGGATGTCAGGACGAGGACGAGGTCGTGGTAGGCGTGGTAGGCAGGCCGGGCAAGAAGTGCCTATACCGGAGGAGATTCCGACGGTTCAGGAGGGTGTTGGCCAGGCCAATGCGGCCGAGCCAGTAGGGCAGCAGGGTTTGGGCACTTTGGCCCAAGAGATAGCAGGGGCATTTCAGGCGTCAGTGGACATTCTGAGGGCTGCGAATCCAGCCCAGGTAGTTCCGGCCCCGGTAGTTGCTGCAGATGCAGGGCCTTCTTTTCTGAAAAGGGAGTTTTTCCGGTCTCAACCGGAAGTGTTTGTTGGTGATCCTAGCGAGCCGCTTAAAGCAGACGAATGGCTCGAACAGACAACGAAAACGTTTGAGATGCTTGGCATCGAAGACGAGGGGTTGAAGGTGACCTTGGCATCTTTCCAGCTGAAAGGGGATGCGGGTCAGTGGTGGAAGTTCACCAAGGGTCGCATTGGAGGTACTTGGAAGGAGTTTGTTGATGCTTTTCAGGAGAAGTATTTGTCTCCAGCTGTTCAGGAGACGTTGAGAGATCAGTTCTGCCAGCTGAAGCAGAATAGTTCATCAGTGGCTGAGTTTGAGGCCTTATTTACTAGTTTGTCCAGGTTCGCACCTGAGTTAGTGGCGTCTGAGGAGCGTCGGTGTATAGAGTTCGAGAAGAAGTTGAGGCGCGGCCTCAAATTGAGAGTTGTGCCGACTATGATTAGGGATTTTGGGCGTTTGGTTGATGCGGCAGCCCATACTGAGATTGCGATGCGGGAGGAGGAGGAAGGGCAGAAAGGCTCCAAGAGGAGTCAGGATGGTCAGGGCGATGGCAGGAGGCAGAGAGGTTTCACTCCTCAGCAGCCTCAGAGTAGCTTCTCTAGGTCTACTTTTCCTGTACCGAGTGCTAGTTCGGGGAAAGGCAGTCAGGGAGATATTACCTGTTTCAAGTGTGGCCAGCTGGGCCATAAGTCTTCAGTCTGTCCTCAGAAGGGAGGAGTGCAGAGGGCAGCATCTTCTTCGGCTCGATCACAGAGCCAGAGTCAGGGTAGAGGCCAGTCGCTCTCTTGTTTTCAGTGTGGTCAGCCAGGGCACCTGAAGAGGTTTTGCCCACAGTTGAGTGGCACATCTGGTGCATCTGGTTTGAGGCAGACTCAGAGTCAGCCAGTTCAGTCCGTTCAGGCCTCGAGGACTAATCAGGGGGCTTCATCGTCCCATTCGGTGCAGCAGTCTTATGCTCCTAGGGGTGAGCAGGTTGATCAGAGGTCGTCTGGGCGCGTGTATGCTGTTACCGCGCAGGATCTGGTGCCGACTCCGTCGGTTGTGAGAGGTACCTTCTTGTTTTGCAATTCAGTTGCTAGTGTTTTGATCGATACGGGTGCATCTCATTCTTTTGTGTCTGCTGCATTCGCATCTATTTTGGAGTTGGAGTTAGCACAGTTAGCATCTCCTATTTGTGTAGTGTCACCACTTGGGGGCGAATTAATTTTGAAACAAGGTGTTAGGGGTTGTGATATAGAGGTCGATGATCATAGAATCCCTTTTTCTTTCGTGGTTATGCCCATGAAGGGCTTCGATGTTATTTTGGGTATGGACTGGTTATCGTCATACCGGGCATTTATTGATTGCTACCGTCAAAGGGTCACCTGTTGTACAGTTAGCGGGGAACGTTTCCATTTTCTAGGGGACAGGGTTGGTAGTGTTTTGCCACCAGGGTACGATCCGCGAGGGCGGAGTGAGCTTAGTGGTCTACTTGCTAGCCTTGAGAGTAGTGAGTGTGATGAGACCCAGATTGTGTCACCGAGGGTGGTTTGTGAATACCCGGACGTCTTCCCCGAGGATCTTGTTGGTTTGCCACCTCATCGAGAGATTGAGTTCTCTATTGATTTAGTGCCCGGCACGGCGCCGATTTCTATGGCACCTTACCGTTTCGCCCCAGCTGAGTTAGTTGAGTTGAAGGTTCAACTCCAGGAGTTGCTAGATAAGGGCTATATCCGTCCTAGTGTTTCGCCGTGGGGAGCACCGGCCCTATTTGCTAAGAAGAAAGGTGGTGCTTTGAGACTGTGTATAGATTACCGGAAATTGAATCGGGCTACGGTTAAGAATAAGTACCCTATGCCTCGTATAGATGATTTGTTTGACCAGTTGAAGGGTTCCCGTTGTTTCTCTAAGATAGACTTGAGATCGGGTTATCATCAGTTGAGAGTCAGGGAGGAGGACATTCCAAAGACGGCATTCCGTACGCGGTATGGCCACTATGAGTTTCTGGTGATGCCGTTTGGGCTCACCAACGCACCGGCAGTGTTTATGGATTTGATGAATCGGATCTTTCGGGAATTCTTAGATCGTTTTGTGGTCGTCTTCGTGGACGACATTCTGATTTATTCACCTTCAGAGGAGGAGCACGAGGAACACTTGAGAGTGGTGCTTGAGTTACTTAGAGCCCATAAGTTATATGCTAAGTTTGGGAAGTGTGAATTCTGGCTAGAAGAAGTAAAATTTTTAGGCCACGTAGTTTCTGGGAAAGGGGTGTCTGTTGATACATCCAAGATTGAGGCAGTGCAAGATTGGGTACAACCTAAGAGTGTGTTTGAGATCCGCAGTTTTCTGGGATTGGCAGGGTATTATCGTCGGTTTGTGAAGGATTTCTCCAAGTTAGCTTCACCGTTAACCAGATTGACTCGGAAGGGAGTCAAATTTGTATGGAGTGAGACTTGTGAAAAGTCGTTTCAGGAATTGAAGGTTAGATTGACCACCGCTCCGGTCTTAATTATTCCGGAGAGAGGGTTAGGTTATGCAGTTTACTGTGACGCCTCACGAGAGGGTCTGGGTTGTGTGTTGATGCAAGAAGGGAAAGTGGTTGCCTATGGCTCACGCCAGTTGAAAATTCATGAGAAGAATTACCCTACGCATGATCTAGAGTTAGCAGCTGTGATATTTGCCTTGAAGATCTGGAGGCATTATCTGTTTGGTGAGAAATTTGAAGTATTCTCCGATCATAAGAGTCTGAAATATCTGTTTACACAGAAAGACTTGAATCTGAGGCAGAGGAGATGGATGGAATTTATTGAGGATTATGATTTCGAGTTACACTATCATCCGGGAAAGGCCAATGTTGTGGCCGATGCCCTTAGTAGGAAATCTGTTGGTGACGTTGCTAGTATAGCCATCCGAGAGTGGGAGATGTTGGGTGCAGTTGGGGAGTTTGATTTGCATCTGGGCGAATCCGTTGAGGCTGCGACCTTGTTTTCTGTTGTTGCACAGCCTACACTTGTGACTCGAGTGTTAGAGGCTCAGAGGGGTGATCTTGAGGTAGAATCTCTCCGGGAGAAGATTTCTAGTGGTAAGGTTGAGAAGGGTTTGACGGTGTATCCCGATCTGAGTGTGAGATACCGAGACCGTCTGTTTGTGCCGGAGTCGTGTCGAGAGGAGGTACTCCGAGAGTTTCATCATTCACGCCTTGCGGTGCATCCGGGAGGCACTAAAATGTATAGGGATTTGGGTCGCCAGTTTTGGTGGCGGGGTATGAAGAGAGATGTGGCAGCTTTCGTATCTAAGTGCCTTACTTGTCAGCAAGTGAAGGCCGAGCATCAGAGGCCAGCGGGTTTGTTGCAACCCTTACTTATTGCCGAGTGGAAGTGGGAACATGTCACTATGGACTTCGTTGTGGGTCTTCCTAGGACTCAGCGAGGTAATGATGCTATTTGGGTGGTTGTGGATCGGTTGACTAAGTCAGCACATTTTATTCCTATGCGTGTGAGAGATTCGGTGGATCATCTTGCTGATTTATATGTTCGGGAAATAGTAAAGTTGCATGGGGTTCCAGTGACGATTGTCTCAGATAGAGATCCTCGTTTCACTG
The DNA here is from genome assembly GCA_036172215.1 of Camellia granthamiana. Lineage (NCBI taxonomy): Eukaryota > Viridiplantae > Streptophyta > Magnoliopsida > Ericales > Theaceae > Camellia > Camellia granthamiana. The sequence continues at coordinate 111,690 of JAXFYN010000614.1, forward strand.
CCAGGTTGTGGCAGAGTTTGCAGAGTGCTTTAGGCACCAAGTTGACCTTTAGTACGGCTTACCATCCTCAGACTGACGGGCAGTCAGAGCGTACCATACAGATCCTTGAGGATATGCTTCGGGGTTGTGTTCTTGATTTCAGTGGGTCGTGGGAGAGGCACTTGCCATTGGTGGAATTTGCCTATAACAACAGTTTTCAGTCTAGTATCGGTATGGCACCATTTGAGGCCTTGTACGGCCGACCGTGTAGATCTCCAGTTTGTTGGGCCGAGGTGGGTGATGCACCTTTGATAGGTCCGGAGTTAGTGAGGGAGACGACGGAGAAAGTTGGGCTTATCCGTAAGAGACTTGTTACAGCCCAGAGTCGTCAGAAATCTTATGCCGACCGTAGGAGGAGACCTTTGGTGTTTGAGGTAGGTGATCATGTCTTTCTGAAAATCTCACCTAGGCGAGGTTTAATGAGGTTCGGGAAGAGTGGGAAGTTGTCCCCTCGGTTTATTGGCCCCTTTGAGATCCTTGAGAGGATTGGCGAGGTTGCTTATCGTTTAGCTTTGCCACCGCAGTTGTCCGGAGTTCATGACGTGTTTCATGTGAGTATGCTTCGGAAGTATGAGCCGGATCCATCGCATGTGTTGGATTGGACCGATTTAGTTGTTGATGAGGATGTTTCGTATGAGGAGAGGCCGATTCGAGTCTTGGATAGGCGGGACCAAGTCCTGCGTGGTAAGACCATCCCTTTAGTGAAGGTTTTGTGGAAACATCACGGAGTGGAGGAGGCCACTTGGGAACGTGAGTTGGAAGTCCGTGAGAAATATCCGGACTTGTTTGTGGAATTGTAATCTTGTGTTTAGATTATGTAATATTGTGGAACTTGAGAATTTTATATATGTCTTAGGCTAGAAAACATTGAGAATGTTTGGGTTTAATGTTAACATGTTGAAACTTGCCTTTTTATGGAAGTGGAGTATAACATTTATATATATTAAATGTGTTGTTTATATCATGAGATTGAATATGATATGGAAATTGTTAACATCGAGAAGAATAATGCATAATATTCGTGCAAGTTGAAATATATGTTGATTTATATATACTGTGAGATAGCTCTTGATAAGAGATGAAGTGACCGGTTTTGGGTCAAGTTGTTGTTTATTGTTGTATTTATATCATTGGGAATTGAGGAAAAATTCATTTTTACAAACTCATGCTTAATTTCGGGGACGAAATTCTTTTAAGGGGGGGAGGTTATAGCGACCCCGGTCTTTTTCCCATTTGATTATTGTATTCGGACTTATGTTCCGTGGATTCCGTTGTCACATTATTGTCGTTGTTGTCCTTGATTCCTTATTCTTTGGTTATAGGATGTTTTGGGCAGGTTGATTACAGGTTGGTTGAGTCTAGAAACAAATTCTTGATGTTCAGTTTTTGGCTTGCTCGCTCGAGCGAGCTTCTCTTCGCTCGAGCGAGGTCCTTCTTTTTGGTTCGTCGCTCGAGCGAGCCTTTCTTGGCTCGAGCGAGGGTTGCGTCCAGTGCTAGACCTGAGGGCAGTGTTTGTTGGCTCGAGCGAGCTTTCCTTCGCTCGAGCGAGATGGTTTGTCTTTGGCTCGAGCGAGCTTCTTTTCGCTCGAGCGAGGTCTGTTTTTGTGTCTGGTCGCTCGAGCGACCAGGTCTTCGCTCGAGCGAGCCTGTCCAGTATTTAAACGCAGCAGCAGTTTTAAAACGTCTTTTTTCACAATTTTTGATCCAGAAACCCTAGTTTCGAGTTTCTTTTCTCTCAACTCATCTTTTCCTTGGGTTTGATCTATCTAGAGGGCGTTTTTAATCTAGTTCCTTCATTAAAAAGGTAGAGGAGAGTGAGAGCTTTCATTTAATCGGAGCAATTGTTGATTTGGAGCACTTTGGGGTTTTGAGCACCATCTTCTCCTTCTCCTTTTGGGTTCTTCTGTTTAAGGTAGGGATTTCCTACTCCTTGTATACGTTTTAATCCTAAGTGTTGGTGTTTTGGTATGTGGGAGGTAGTTTGGTAATTTTGGGGAAAAACCTTAGGGTTTTGTTATAGATTAATTCATGTAATTAATTTAAAGGAGAATTGTGTATTGGTTAAATTCATGAGATTTGGGGAAATTGAGATTTTGTTGATGTAGTTGAATATTTAATCACTCATCTGTGAAATTGATATATATATATTGTGATATTTATTTCTTGCTTAGAAATAATTGTTTTGGGGCTATCGGTGGAGGATAGCCAGTGATTGTTGTAGACCTTGCATGTGGCTTAGGTATAACTGGAATTTAGTCAGCTGTTGACTGTTGAATTAATACAGAACATTACGTGTATTGATTATGTGTTGTATATGGCAAGTATTAATTATGTTGCATATGCATTTGGTTTTGGAGGAGATAGGGGATGAACTCCCGGTTTAGGGGAAGAAAGGGGATGGACTCCTAAACCGAATTTGTTGGAGGGTTTAGGGGAAGAAAGGGGATGGACCCCTAAACCAGATGTGTTGGGAGGAGAAAGGGGATAGACCCCTGTAGCATCACATTTATGTGTACTTATTGTTAATAGAAGTATTTCTATTGATTGTTGGCATGATACATCACCACCATGTGTATCAGTTGGGAAGTATGGAAGTGAATGTGATTGTGATTGATGTAACACCTGTATGTGTGTTTATTATATTGTAAGAAAGGTTAATCCGATGTGTTATCCTTGTTGAGTTGTTTGGCCAGGTTGTGAGCCATGTGGGTATAAGTGGAAAGTGAGTTGTGTCGTAGACCACGTGTCATAGACTGTATAGGCATTCGTGTCATAAAATTTGGGAATTTATTATCTTGTGCTAACTATGTATCGGATGTTAATGCTTTAGTTAATTCTTATGCCTGGTTTAGTATTTCTCTACTGGGCTGTGGCTCACCCTATATGGGAACTTCATTTTCAGGTGCAGATGGTTCACTGCCTCCAAGGACTTAGCTTGTGAGGGATTGGAACTCGAAGATTTGTTTCTAGTTTATTTGCTTTTATATGTAAAACACTCAAGCCTAGGGCTTTATTTGTTTTTGAGTTAGACTCATGGATTTGTGTCCAAGTATTGGCTTGGCAAGATGTAAGCCCGTAGGGCATTTATTTTGATGTTTTATTTCTTAATACTCTGATGAATGGAATTATATTCTTGTTTTGATATGATGATGTATGTTAATATTATTTATTATGGGTTTAATTTTGAGGGCGTGACATATAGGCCACTTGTGACGATTCATTAAAATAATGGCAACACATACTTCAATTTGGAAGTACAGATATGTAATACCACAACATCAAGTCACAAATGATCACAGCCTGCACAGCTATTATTTGGAAACTCTCAACAGAACTTCAACAAATTAATCAAGCATTATTCATTGTTTCTCCATTTATGAATAAGATAGCCTAAGATGATAGCCTTACACAGATTGTTACCTGATAAATATAACTTTCTGTGAATGAAAGTATTGGCAAATATCTGAAGATTGATTGCGGCCTGTTAACATCCATGTCATGAAACATAAAATAAGATCTACACTGTTGACAATCATTACATGACTTTCATAACCAATTGGAAAATTTAGGTGAGAAAGAGTCTGCAACTAGGAAAAGAACATAAATTTATTAACATTCCAATTTCCAAGACTACATTTGTCTTAAAAAGCTCCTAATGAGGATTGGCGGAAACTAAAAATTGGAGTTCTTATATATATATAGTTCATTAAATATAATTTAAAACAATAATTGGTTCTGTTGTATTGGCAACGGAGCATCACAAAGGAGAAATGGGGTGATTAAGTGATTTTAAATGGCATTATTTTGGAAATGTATTAATGAATAAATAGAGACACACTTGAATGTTTGTAAAATGAGAAGATTCTCATTTGAAAAATGTAAGGTCAAACACACTGAACATAACAAATTTCACATGATACATGCACCTATCGAATAGACGTTTCATTTATTAATGATTCAGAGAATTTCATCAATAAATATGTGTCTTGTCTGACAAAAGCTTATACATCAGCTAATCAGATGCTAGCTAACATCAATTTAGTACAAATCCCCTTAAGAAAGAAAAACTGTCTCATTAGGTAACTGTGAACATAAAATGCAGCTAAATATCATTACTTAAGTAATCAAGCCCAAATCCCATTATTCACAAAGGAATACTCAATAGTGCAAGAGCATGGCCACATGTGAAGCCAAATATGAAATGATCAGTTTATAACCTTTTCTTCTGACTTTCAACAGTCATTCTAATACTAAAATCTGTTACTTAATAACCAAGTATTGCTTACAAAATCTTCCAGAGTAGAATTTGCATCTTGCATTGCCGCCAGCCCAACCATACCCATGTCATCATAATCAGTTTGCAATGAATTATTGCCTGCTTTGTGCTCACAATTGCCTGCATGAAACAGTGTTCAGTATGTGTACATTAATGAAGATACAAATGTGTGTGCGTGTTCAGGTGATTCAAAAGTAAAGTCTAGTCAATCCTAGCAAGATAACTAGTCTCATAAAAATTTCACCACCACACCCTAGGCTTCCATCGTTTCTTCAACAATTATCTTAAAACACATTCCAAATGGAATCTCAACTGGAAGCACAGGTTTGAACTCTAAAGAACAAAAGCATGAAACTAAGATCATGCAAGAAAAAGATTTCATCTTTCCAGTAAACAATTTACATGGCAGAAACAATTTAATAAAGCGATTAATTCATTGCATAAATTCTTATTTCCTTCTCTTTTGAGAGGCTTCTCAAAATATGTTGATGAGCAATTTGAACAAATTGAATTTTGGGGAAAGAGGGAGGGAAACAGTTTGCCTATTGAAAAAACCAAGACCACTGTATATGTTTACAAAAGTATCAATGAGTAGCAAGGACAGGTAATTAAAAAATCATCAGAGAAACCCTAAAGCCTGATGTCCTCAGAAAAATCAACTTGATTACTGCTGCCTTAAAACAACCATAAAGTTATACCTTTCTCACTGAGGCAGGGCAATGCTTCTTCAAGAAACACAGAAGAAATCTGTCAAACAAGTAACGTAAGCCACAAATAGCCTTCTTTGATTGCAAAAGAAATGAAATCTAGTGATCAGAAAGGTATGTTTATATTGGACAAGTTCTCATATATTAATTTGCACTTCTTCTCCATGTCAAGGTCACCATATGGTTGTATCTTCAACATTAAATTTCAAAACCATAGAGAATCAGCAAGCAAATAACTTTCTTTTCTTAATTTTTTTCATGAGAAGAAGAACATGCTAACATAGAACAAGTGCACTTTTGTGTACAAATTAACAAGTGCAAACAGTTATGCCATGACTAGATGACTAATGAATGGTTACTTGTATTGTATTTCTCACAAGACTAACACTTTACTAAGCTATGAGAGGTCCTGATTTTATAAGTGCTGATGTTGGACAAGAAAATTAAAGTTTGCAAATTCCCCCAGCCCAGGTGTAAAGCATGCAATATGCACGTGTGCACTGTTTTTGTTAACTCTGTACCAAGATAAAATATTAACAAACAGACCAAAGCCATGCAAGCACAAAATATAACCCGTCAATAAAGGTGACCTGTTAGTGGCCTCTCACAAATTGGTTTTCAAGCCAACACATAGTGTTTGGTTCATTGAAATGAGGTGGAATGGAATGATCACTCTTATCAAAATGTTTATTCTCAAGTTAGTTTCACTAAAAATTTGATACAAAATGTATTGAAATAGAGACTTACGCTGTGTTTAGTTGGAGGATTTAGTGAGAAATTTGGAAAGAGAAAGGGAAAAGGTGTATGAAAGTAGGTATATTTTATTCACATTCCACTTACGTTTTCCATTTTTTTTTTCCAAATCTCTCCTCAAATCTCCCAACCTAACACAAAATAATTTAGATTCGTAATAGAATTTGTGTTCAACCCAATTTTCGTAATAGAACCCAATTTCTTTAGATTCAACAAATTTATAATAATAATAATAATAATAAAATTTGTGTTCAACCCAAGAACCTAATTTCACATTTAGGTATTAATTTTTCCAATTCAGATTCAAATATTTTCCCCAACTCGCATTCAAGAAATTTAAAAACAAAAAATAATAATAATAATAATTTCACAACCGAAAACACAATTCTAATTTTTGATTTGCTCAATCAAGACCCTAATTTTTCAATGAGAGAGAGAGAGAGAGAGACCTGAAACAGAGTGGTAGCATAAATAATGTAGTTCCTAATCCTCTCCTGAGTGGTTATACAAATCTCATTCTCGTTAATCGGCGTCTCTGGCCTCGGTTTCTCTACCCTCTGATACCGATCCATCTGAACACTAAACCCAAAATCAAAAACAATTTTTTCTCCAAAAAATCAAAAACCCAACAAGAAAATAGCAAAAGGGTACACAGAAATTAAATCTGAAGAAGGGAATAGGAAGAGGGGTAACCGTGGTGAGTGTTGAGCGAGTTCAGAATGGGTAAAAGGCAATAGAAGTCTCTAAAAACCCGCTCTTGTCTTTTGCTAGTCTCCATGGCAGCTCTGGATCGATGAATTTGGTGAGAGAAGAGCCATGGCCGTTGTGGATTGTAGAGAGAGAAATTGGAGGAGAGAGAGTAAAATTGGTCATAATATGATTTAGGGTTTGAAATGGAAGAGTGTGGTGGAGGAGTAGAGAGTAGTAGTAACTTCTGTAGATTGGAGATCATTGTTAAGTTGAGGAGTTTTTAGCATTCGTGTATAGAGAGAGAGAGAGAGAGAGATACAGCTATGCCCAATTGAAGAGTATTTCATTTTATCATTTGGCGCCAGAATATTTCATTTTGGCGCCTATTTTTACTCTGGTCGTATTATTCACGATAGAAATTGCGTGTCGTGAAAAGTTAATGTTATGTTTGGTAACATTTATATTTTTAATTTATATTTATAAAATTTTTATAAATTGATTTTTATTTATTTTTAAAAAAACATAAACTACAAACACGTTTGGTAATTGATAAAATATTTTAAAAAATTTAAAAATATAAAAAAGAGTGAGAAATGGCAAGTGGTGGCAGAAGGCGATGGTAAAAAGTAGTGACGGTGGGTGGTGGATAGCTGGTGGTGGTGGGTGGTGGCGGGTGGTAGCGAGTGGGTGGTGGTAGTGGTGGTGGTAGTGGTGGTGGCAGGTGGTGGGTGGTGGTGGCGGGTAGTGGGTGGTGGTGGCAGGTGGGTGGCAGATGGCCGGTGGTAGTGGGTGGTGGCGGGTGGATGGTGATGGTGGGTGGGTGACAGTGGCAAGTGGTAGCGAGTGGGTGGTGGTGGTGGCCGGTGGTGGGTGGCGGCGGCAGGTGGGTGGCGGATGGTGAGTAGTGATGGGTGGTGGTAGTGGTGGGTGGGTGACGGTAGTGGATGGTAGGTGGTAGCGAGTGGGTGGTGGTGGTGGTGGCGGGTGGGTGGCAGGTGGCTGGTGGTGGTGGGTAGTCGGTGGTGGCAGGTGGTGGATGGTGGTGACAGGCGGGTGGTGAGTGGTGGTGGCAAGTAGGTGGCGGGTGGTGGTGGCAGGCAATGGATGGTAGTGGCGGGTGTTGGGTGGTGGCGGGTAGATGGCAGGTGGGTGGTGGTGGTGGTGGCGGCGAGGGGTGGGTGGTGGTGGTGAGTGAGTGGTGGCTGGTGGGTAGTGGTGGCGGCAGGTGGGTGGTGAGAGGTGGTGGCAGGTGGTGGTGAGGGGTGGGTGGTAGGTGGTGGGTGGTGGTGGTGGCGGAAGACGATAGTGGAAAATGGTGGCGGATAGTGACTAGTGTTGGGTGGTAAAAAAAAAAAAAACTCAAAACGGAAACACATTTTTTGTATTTTCATTTTTTGGCCAATTTATAAATTGAGAGCACTGATTTATAAATCAAAAATTTTACTAAATAAGTTTTTATTTGAGTTTTTAAAATTTTTGTAAATATAAACAGAAAACTGAAAACGTAAGTGTTACCAAACGGCACCTAGGGTCTGTTTGGTAACGTTTACGTTTTCAGTTTATATTTACAAAAATTTTATAAACTGGTTTTTGTTTATTTTTTGTTTATTTTTAGAAAAACATAAACTACAAATGCGTTTGGTAATTGACAAAATGTTTTAAAAAAATTTAAAATATAAAAAAGAGGGAGAAATGGCAAGTGGCGGCGGAAAACGGTGGTGGAAAGTGGTCACGGTGGGTTGTGGGTAGCGGATGGTGATGGGTGGTGGCGAATGGGTGGTGGTGGGTGGGTGGGTGGGTGATGGTGACGAGTGGTGGGTGGTGGTGGTGGTGGTGACGGGTGGTGGGCGATGGTGGGTGGCGAGTGGTGGTAGGTGGTGGCGGGTGGGTAGTGGTGGGTGACGGTGTTGGTGGTGGTGGTGGGTGGGTGGGTGGGTGGGTGACAGTGGTGGTGGTGGTGGTGTGGTGGGTGGGTGGGTGGGTGACGGTGGCGGGTGGTAGCGAGTGGGTGGTGGTGGTGGGTGGTGGTGACAGGTGGGTGGCGGGTGGTGGTAGCAGGTAGGTGGCGGGTGGTGATGGTGGGTGGTGGGTGGTGACAGGTAGGTGGCGGGTGGCCGTGACGGGTGATGGGTGGTGGTAGCAGGTGGGTGGCGGATGGCGGGTGGTGGTAGATGGGTGGGTGACAGTAGCAGGTGATAGCGAGTGGGTAGTGGTGAGTGGTAGGTAGTGGTGGCATATGGGTGGCGAGTGGGTGGTAAGTGGGTGATGGTGGTAGGTGGTGGTGGCAGGTGGGTGGCAGGTGGGTGGTGGGTGATGGTGGTGGGTGGCTGGTGGTGGTAGATGGGTGTTGAGTGGTGGTAGCGGGTACTGGTGGCGGCAAGTGGGTGGCGGATGGCGGGTGGTGGTGTGTGGTGGGTGGTGGTGGTTGTGGGTGGGTGAAGGTGGCAGGTGGTAGCGAATGAATGGTTGTGGTGGTGGGTGGTGGGTGGCGGGTGGGTGGTAGGTGGTGGTGGTGGCGGGTGGGTGGCAGGGTAGCTGGTGGTGGTGAGTGGCTGGTGGTGGATGGTGGTGGTAGATGGGTGCTAAGTGATAGTAGCGGGTAGGTGGCGGGCGGTGGATGGTAGTGGCGGGTGGCAGGTGTGTGGCAGGTGGGTGGTGGTGGAGGATGGGTGGTGGGTGGTGATGGCGGAAGACGGTGGTGGAAAATGGTGGCGGGTGGTGGCTAGTGTTGGGTGGTAAAAAAAAAAAAAAACTCAAAACTCAAAGCGGAAATACATTTTTTGAGTTTACATTTTTTGGCTAAATTTATAAACTAAGACCACTGATTTATAAATCAAAAATTTATCAAACAAGTTTTTATTTGAGTTTTTTAAATTTTTGTAAATATAAACAGAAAACTGAAAACGTAAGTGTTACCAAATGGCACCTTAGCAAATAGGCTTTAGATATTAAAAATGTTGTAAAATTAACAAATAATTAAATAAGTTACCAACGTAAGAAATGACTTATCAAAAGATTCTTAGGCCATATATGGTTTGATTTTTAGAAAAAAAATTTAAAAATTAAAAATTAATTTGGTTAAGAAATAAAAACTAAAAAATAATTATCATTTAAGGGTAAAAAATAATTATCATTTTAACTTTTGGGCAGATTATATACATACGTATGACTGTTTCAATTTAATTTGTAAAAAATTATTTCTAACCACTCAAAAGATAAAAATTATATAAAAATGATAATTATTTTTTATTTTTTATTTCTTAACCAAAATAATTTTTAATTTTAAATTTTTTTTTCTAAAAATCAAACCATACATAGCCTAAGAATTTTTTGATAAGTCATTTCTTATGTTGGTAACTTATTTAATTATTTGTTAATTTTACGACATTTTTACCATCTAAAACCTGTTTGGTAACCATTTCGTTTTCAGTTTTCAATTTATATTTACAAAAATTTTTAAAATTGTCATAAAAACTTATTTCATAATTTTTTTGATTTATAAATGGTTGTCTCAGTTTGTAAATTTAAGGAAAAAACGTAAATTCAAAAAATAAGTTTATATTGGTTTTTAAACAAAAATTAAAAAATTTTACTAACAATTTTTTTTCAATTAATTTTTTTTCAAATAATTTTTTTTCCAATTAATTTTTTTTTCAATGAATTTTTTTTCCAACTAGTACTAACCGAGGGGGCAATTGGTAATGCTACTTTAAACCTTAGGGAGGGGATTGTAATTTCTAAAATGTAAGGGGTGTCAATGTAATTTACCCAGAAAGGGCAAAATTAGAATTTAAAAAAATTAAATTGCTAAGGGGGGAATTTGTAATGAAACTTTAAACTTCAGGGAGGGAGATGTAATTTCCAAAACGTGAAGGGGGAACTGTAATAAACATAAACCTTAGGGGTATCAGTGTAATTTGCCCTATTAGAAAGTGACATAAAAAATAAATATTGTCACACTCAATCAGATTAAGTGTGATTAAAAATTTGGGAATTGTATATTTTATATAAAAACCAATTTGAAATATTTTATACAATCACACCTATTTAGGAAGTGTGATTAAATATATATATATATATAATCACACTTATTTAAAAAGTGTGATTAAAAAGTAGTAATGTATATATAATCACATTTTAATTACATTGTATGATTAAAAAGTGTGATTAAAAAGTAATAGTGTATATATAATCACACTTTAATTAGAATGTGTGATTAAAAAATATATATATATATATAATCACACTTATTTAAAAAGTATGATTAAAAAGTAGTAGTATATATATAATCACACTTTAATTAGAAAGTGTGATTAAAAAATATATAAATAATCACACTTTAATTAGAATGTGTGATTAAAATATATATATATAATCACACTTATTTAAAAAGTGTGATTAAAAGTAGTAGTGTATATATAATCACACTTTAATTAGAAGGTGTGATTAAAAAATATATAAATAATCACACTTTAATTAGAATGTGTGATTAAAATATATATATATAATCACACTTATTTAAAAAGTGTGATTAAAAGTAGTAGTGTATATATAATCACACTTTAATTAGAAGGTGTGATTAAAAAATATATAAATAATCACACTTTAATTAGAATGTGTGATTAAAAAATATATATATAATTACACTTGTTTAAAAAGTGTGATTAAAAAGTAATAGTGTATATATAATCACACTTTAATTAGAAGGTGTGATTAAAAATATATATATATATATATAATCACACTTAATTGAAAAGTGACATAAAAAATAAATATTATCACACTCAATCAAATAAAGTGTGATTAAAATATCAATCTAATTTTTTTTATCACACTTTCAATAAAAATGAGATCTTTTTTTTTTTTTTTTGTCAAAGTGTGATCTTTAACTATTTTTGTAGTAGTGTAAGTAAAAATAAAAATGGAAGTTCATTCAAGAAACCACTATACCTTAACGATCTATTTGGAAATTAAACAAAAAAGGAAGTTGAATAGAAAAGGAAGTTGAATAGAAAAGAAAATTGAATAAAAAAAGAAACGGAATAAAAATTAAAAATGGAAGTTGAATAAAAATTAAAAATTGAAGTTCATTCAAGAAACCACTATACCTTAACGATCTATTTGGAAATTAAACAAAAAAGGAAATTGAAAATTAAATAAAAAAGAAAGTTGAATAGAAAAGGAAATTGAAACCACTATACCTTAACGATCTATTTGGAAATTAAATAAAAAAGGAAGTTGAATAAATAAAAAAGGAAGTTGAATAAAAAAGAAAATGAAATTGAATAAAAAAGCAAGCAGAATAAAAATAAAAATGGAAATTCATTCAAGAAACAACTATACATTAACGATCCATTTGGAAATTAAACAAAAAATGAAGTTGAATAGAAAAGGAAGTTGAATAAAATATAAAAATGGAAGTAGAAAAGGAAATTGAATAAGAATAGAAGCGGAATCTATTCGGAAATTTAATTTCCAAATTGAACGTTTCATTTTTTATTTAAGAAAAAGAAGTTGAATAGAAAAGGAAATTGAATAAAATTAAAAATGAAAGTTGCATAAAATTAAAAATGGAAGTTCATTCAAGAAACCACTATAAAAAAGGATCTGTTTGGAAAAAATGGAAGAAACCACTATACCTTAACGATCTATTTGGACATTAAATAAAAAAGGAAGTTGAATAGAAATAAAAATGGAAGTTGCATAAAATTAAAAATGGAAGTTTATTCAAAACACCACTTTAATAACGATCCCTTTTTTATTTAATTTCTTAATAGATCGTTAAGGTATAGTGGAATAAAAAAAGAAGGTGAATAGAAATGGAAGTTGCATAAAATTAAAAATGAAACTTCCTTTTTTATTCCGTTTATATTTTTATTCAACTTCCATTTCTATTCAACTTCCATTTATTCAAGAAAATTAACGATCTATTTGGAAATTAAATAAAAATAAAAAAGGAAGTTCATTCAAGAAACTATTTTTGGAAGTGGTTTCTTGAATGACATAGATCATTAAGGTATAGTGGTTTCTTGAATGAACTTCCATTTTTAAATAAAAAAGGAAGTTGAATAGAAAAGGAAATCGGAGAAAAATTGAAGTGGAAGTTAAAAATGGAAGTTGAATAGAAGTTGAGGAAGTTGAATAAAATTTCCATTCAAATAGATTGTTAAGGTATATTTCTTTTTTATAAAATTGAAAATGGAAATTCATAAAATTGAAAATGGAAGTTCATAAAATTAAAAATGGAAGTTCATTCAAGAAACCACTATACCTTAACAACTTTGAGTTTGAAAACAAGGCTCAACACTTAGCCAAATAATTTAATGAGATTTCAACTCATCTTTTAAACCCTTTCATAATTCATAATGGATACACATTTTGATGCTGTATCAATAACACATTTTAGTGATGTATCAACATACTTACTTTACCGAAGATACACATTTTGGTGCTGTATCAACATACCATAGAAACACTTCTACACTTCACGATTGATAAGGATATACATTTTAGTGCTATATCAAATCAATTCGACACTTCATAATCAACACTTGATACACATTGTAGTGCTGTATCAATGTCACATAAAAATCCGGTTTAGAGGTCCATCCCCTATCTTCCCCTAAACCGTGGAGTACATCTCTCATCTCCTCCCACACAACACATGTATATAAACATAGATCATATACAGTCAATCAATACATAAAGTTAATGTATTATCTCAACCGCTAAGTTCCATAGCATACTCAATCGATTAGTTTTAGTTTGCCTAATCATCATGCATTGTCTACAACAATTAAGACTATCCTCCACCGATAGCCCAAAGCAGTTATTTCTAAACAGAAAATAAATGGGCCAAATGGATAAAATATCGACATTTCAATTTGGCGAGTGATAGATAATCCAACTACACCCTTTAATTCCATACATTCTCAATTCCAACATTTGCACTTCAATTTCTCATTTATCAAATTAATTATACTAATTAATTTATCAATGTAATTAGGGCATTTTCCATAATTAACATTACAACCCTTAGGGTCCATTTTCATCAATGTTTCAACATTAATTCCATTTATCTATGCCAAACATGCATATAGGTTTATTTTAAATAAAACCCCAACTTTTGTAAATTTACACAAAAGACCCAAACTTTCTCAAAATTACACAACAACTCCCAACATATCAAAATGCTAAAATTGAAAGACAAAGCCCATAAGGAATAGGGTATCCCTACCTCGAAGTTTGAGCCTAAATGGAGATGAAGACGAAAAACCAAAATGCTCCAAATCACCAAACTTTCAGATTAAATCAAAGCTCTCAACCCACTCTATCTTTTTAACAAAGGACTTAGGGTAGAAACTCACCCTAGGGAGATCAAATCTTAGAGAGAGAGTAAGTTTAGAGAGAGAGGGTCTCGGATCTAGGGTTTGGAAATGAGAAAAAGTGAAAAAGTGATGTTTAAAATCGTTGTTGTCTGCTAATATAAAATAGGCTCACTCGAGTGAAGACTTGGTCGCTCGAGCGACCAGACACAGAAAAATTCGCTCGAGCCAAGAAGGTCTCGCTCGAGCCAACCCAGAAGCTCGCTCGAGCGACAAACTACTTGCTCGAGCCAACAACTCAAACCTTCAGGTTTGCAACCAGACACACACTCGAGCGATGGAACGCTCGCTCGAGCGAAGAACAAACCAGATCGCTCGAGCGAAGAAAAGCTCGCTCGAGCCAAGAAATGCAACTCTCAGGTTCAGAACCAGACGCAATCGCTCGCTCGAGCGAAGCCACTCTGGCTCAACCCACCAGACACAAAAACTCAACTCTCGCTCGAGCGACCAAACACTGGCTCGAGTGACGGACCAAAACAAAGAGCTCGCTCGAGCGACAAACTGCTCGCTCGAGCGAAGGTCCAAAATTCTGGGCAGCAACCTTTTGTTCCCAACACAACCAACCTATAACAAACCTGTCCATCACATCCAATAACTCAAATATAATGCAGGAAAGGATGTAAACAAGATATAAACAACTGCTAACATCCACGGACACAAGTCCGGATCACTGTACAATAAGGGGTACAACCCGGGATCGCTATATTTTTATTCCACTTCCATTTTTATTTTTATTCCGCTTCATTTTTATTCAATTTTATGCAACTTCCACTTTTAATTTTATGCATCTTTCATTTTCTACTCAACTTCCTTTTTTATTCAATTTCCTTTTCTATTCAATTTCCAAAATACCTTCCATGATCTAATAGTTCATTTTTTATGCAGCTTCCATTTTCCTATAAAAGGAAGTTCACTATTCAACTTCCTTTTTTATTCAAGACACCACTATGCCTTAACATAAAAATGGAAGTTCATTCAAATAGAAATGGAAGTGGAATAAATATGGAAGTTCATTCAAGAAATAGGAAATAGATCGTTAAGGTATAGTGGTTTCTTGAATGAACTTCCATATTTAATTTTATGCAACTTCCTTTTTTATTTAATTTCCAAATAGATCGTTAAGGTATAGTGGTTTCTTGAATAAACTTCCATTTTTAATTTTATGCAACTTCCACTTTTATTTTTATTCAATTTCCTTTTCTATTCAACTTCATTTTTTATTTAATTTTCAAATAGATCGTTCAGGTATAGTGGTTTCTTGAATGAACTATTCCTTTTTTATTCAATTTCCTTTGCAACATCCATTTTTATTTTTATTCGATTTCCTTTTCTAAACCACTATACCTTAATGATCATTTTCTATTCAATTTTCACTTCTATTCAACTTCCTTTTTTAATTAAAGTTCAATTTTAAAAAAGAAACTGAAAATAAATCGAATAAAAATAAAAATGGAAGTTCATTAAAAATAAAAAATAAAAAATGGAAGTTGCAAAGGAAATTGAATAAAAAAGGAATAGTTCATTCAAGAAACCACTATACCTTAAATATCTATTTGGAAATTAAATAAAAATGGAAATTGAATAGACCACTATATGCAACTTCCTTTCTATTCAATTTCTTTTTCTATTCAACTTCCTTTTTTATTTAATTTCTAAATAGATCGTTAAGGTATGTGGTTTCTTGAATGAACTTTAATTTTTAATTTTATGCAGCTTCCATTTTTATTTTTATTCCACTTCTATTTTTATTCAACTTCCTTTTCTATTCAGCTTCCTTTTTTTTTATTCAATTTCCTTTTCCATTCAATTTTCCTTTTTTATTCAACTTCATTTTTATTCAATTTCCTTTTATTTTTATGCAACTTCCATTTTTATTTTCAATTTCCTTTTCTATTCAACTTCCTTTTTTTATTTAATTTCCAAACAGATCGTTATGGTATAGTGGTTTATTTTTATTTAATTTCCTTTTTCTATTCAACTTCCATTTTTATTTTTATTCCACTTTTATTTTTATTCAATTTTATTTTTATTCCACTTCATTTTTTATTTTCATTTCACTTTCATTTTTATTCAATTTCCTTTTCTATTCAACTTCCTTTTTTATTTAATTTCCAAATAGATTTTTATGCAGCTTCCATTTTTATGCAACTTCCATTTTTAATTTTATTTAAGAAACCACTATACCTGAACGATCCATACCACTATACCTTGACAATCTATTATTTCCTTTTTTATTCCACTTCCTTTTCTATTCAACTTCCTTTTTTATTTAATTTCCAAATAGATCGTTAAGGTATAGTGGTGGTTTCTTGAATGAACTTCCATTTTAATTTTATGCATCTTCCATTTTTTATTTTATTTTTATTCAATTTCATTTTCTATTCAAATTCCTTTTAATTTTAATTTCCAAATAAATCGTTAAGGTATAGTGGTTTCCTTAATGAACTTGTAGAATGGAAAATGAACTTCCTTTTCTATTTTACGTCAATTTCCTTTTCTATTCAACTTCCTTTTTTATTTTATTTCCAAATAGATCGTTAAGGTATAAAAATGCAAGTGGAATAAAATTAAAATTTCCAAATAGATCGTTAAGGTATAGTGGTTTCTTGAATGAACTTCCATTTTTATTTTTATTCCACTTCTATTTTTATTCAACTTCCTTTTTTATTTAATTTCCAAATAGATCGTTAAGGTATAGTGGTTTCTTGAATGAACTTCCATTTTTAATTTTATGCAACTTCCACTTCTATTTGATTCAATTTCCTTTTTTATTCCACTTGCATTTTTATTCAATTTTCTTTTCCATTCAACTTGCATTTTTATTCAATTTCTTTTTCTATTCCACTTCCATTTTTATTTTCTTGAATGAACTTCTATACCTTAAAGGAAGTTGATTCAAAAATGGAAGTTCATTCAAGAAACTACTATACATTAACGATCTATTTGGAAATTAAATAAAAAAGGAAGTTGAATAGAAAAGGAAATTGAAATAAAAAAGGAAATTGAATAGAAAAGGATATTCAACTTCCTTTTTATTCAACTTTAATTTTTATTATTCAATTTCCTTTTCTAAACCACTATACCTTAACGATAAAGACGGAAACTGCATAAAATTAATTGAATAAAAATGGAAGTTTATTTTTATTCCACTTCTATTTTTATTCAATTTCTTTTTCTATTCAACTTCCTTTTTTATTTAATTTCCAAATGGATCGTTAAGGTATAGTAGTTTCTTCAATGAACTTCCATTTTTCATTTTATGCAGCTTCCATTTTTATTCAACTTCCTTTTTTATTTAATTTCCAAATAGATCGTTAAGGTATAGTGGTTTCTTGAATGAACTTCCACTTTTATTTTTATTCAATTTCCTTTTTTATTTAATTTTCAAATAGATCATTAAGGTATAGCGGTGAACTTCCATTTTTAATTTTATGAAACTTCCTTTTTATTCAATTTCCTTTTCCATTCAATTTCCTTTTCTATTCAACTTCCATTTTTAATTTTATGCATCTTCCATTTTTAATTTTATGCAACTTCCATTTTTATTTTTATTCTGCTTGCATTTTTATTTAATTTTCAAATAGAGCGTTAAGGTATAGTGGTTTCTTTTATTTAATTTTCAAATAGATCGTTAAGGTATAGTGGTTTCAATTTCCTTTTCAATTTCATTTTTATTCAACTTCCTTTTTTATTTATTTAATTTCCAAATAGATCGTTAAGGTATAGTGGTTTCCTTTTCATTTTCTTTTCAATTTCCTTTTCTATTCAACTTCATTTTTTATTTAATGTCCAAATGGATCGTTAAGTTAATAGTGAAATAAAAAAGGAAGTTGCATAAAATTAAAGAAAATTGAATAAAAATGCAAGTGGAATAAAAATAAAAATGGAAGATGCATAAAATTAAAAAGTTCATTCAATAAACCAATATACCTTTACGATCTATTTGGAAATTAAATAAAAAAAAAAGGAAGTTGAAGAGAAAAGGAAATTAAACAAAAAAGGAAATTGAATAAAAAAGGAAGTTGAATAGAAAAGGAAATTGAATAAAAAAGGAAGTTGAATAAAAATAAAATGGTAAAAATGGAAGGTGCATAAAATTAAAAATGGAAGGTATAGTGGTTTTTTTCCATTTTTATTTTTATTCCGCTTCTATTTTTATTCAATTTTCTTTTCTATTCAACTTCATTTTTTTATTTAATTTCTAAATAGATCATTAAGGTATAGTGGTTTCTTGAATGAACGATCTATTTGGAAATTGAAAAATGGAAGGAAGTTGAATAGAAAAGGAAGTTGAATGGAAAAGGAAGTTGAATAAAAAATGGAAGTTGAATAAAAATTGAAGTGGAATAAAGTATAGTGGTTTCTTGAATGAACTTCCATTTTTATTTTTATTCCACTTTTATTTTTATTTAATTTCCAAATAGATCGTTAAGGTATAGTGGTTTTTTGAATCAATTTCCATTTTTAGTATCCTTTTTTCTTCCATTTTTAATTTTATGCAACTTCCATTTTTATTCAATTTCCTTTTCTACTCAACTTCCTTTTTTATTTAATTTCCAAATAGATCGTTAAGGTATAGTGGTTTCTTGAATGAACTTCCATTTTTATTTTTATTCCACTTGCATTTTTATTTTTATTCCACTTCCATTTTTATTCAATTTCCTTTTTTATTGAACTTCCATTTTTAATTTTTTTTCAATTTCCTTTTTTCTTCAACTTCCTTTTTTATTGAATTTCCAAATAGAAGTGGAATAAAAATGGTTTATTTAATTTCCAAATATATCGTTAAGATATAGTGGTTTTTTGAATGAACTTCCATTTTTAATTTTACGCAATTTCCTTTTTTATTTTTATGCAACTTCCATTTTTATTCAACTTCCTTTTTTTATTTAATTTCCAAATAGATCGTTAAGGCAGAGTGGTTTCTTGAATGAACTTTCATTTTTAATTCTATTTAACTTATATTTTTTCTATTTAATTTCCAAATAGATCGTTAAGGTATAGTGGTTTCTTGGATGAACGTCCATTTTTAATTTTATGCAGCTTCCATTTTTATTTTTTTTGTACTTGCATTTTTATTCAATACCTTTTCTATTCAACTTCCATTTTTATTTAATTTCCAAATAGATCGTTAAGGTATAGTGGTTTCTTGAATGAACTTCCATTTTTAATTTAATGCAACTTCCACTTTTATTTTTATGCAACTTTCATTTTTATTCAACTTCCTTTTCTATTCAGCTTCCTTTTTTATTTAATTTCCAAATAGATTGTTAAGGTATAGTGGTTTCTTGAATGAACTTCCTTTTTTATTTTTATTCTACTTGCATTTTTATTCAATTTCCTTTTCTATTCAACTTCCTTTTTTATTTAATTTCCAAATGGATCGTTAAAGGTATAGTGGTGGTTTCTTGAATGAACTTCCATTTTTATTTTTATTCAACTTTCTATTCAACTTCCATTTTTATTCAATTTCCTTTTCCATTCAACTTCCATAGTGGTTTCTTGAATGAACTTCCATTTTTATTCAATTTCCTTTTCTATTCAACTTCCTTTTTTATTTAATTTCCAAATAGATCATTATGGTATAGTGGTTTCTTCAATGAACTTCCATTTTTTGAATGAACTTCCACTTTTATTTTTATTCAATTTTCTTTTCTATTCAACTTCCTTTTTTAATTTCCTTTTCTATTCAGCTTTCACTTTTATTTAATTTCCTGCATCTTCCATATTTATTTTTATTCCACTTTTATTTTTATTCAATTTCCATTTTTATTTGAAAATTAAATAAAAAAGGAAGTTGAATAGAAAAGAAAATTGAAACCACTATACCTTAACGATCCATTTAGAAATTAAAGAAAAAAGGAAGTTGAATAGAAAAGGAAATTGAATAAAAATAGAAGTGGAATATCCTTCTTAAGGTTTCTTGAATGAACTTCCATTTTCAATTTCCTTTTCTATTTAAGAAACCACTATACCTTAACGATTCCTTATCTATTTTTATTTCACTTCTATTTTTATTCAATTTCATTTTCTATTCAATTTCCTTTTTTATTTAATTTCCAAATAGATCGTTAAGGTATAGTGATTTCTTGAATGAACTTCCATTTTCAATTTCCTTTTCATTTCAACTTCCTTTTTTATTCAATTTCCTTTTCTATTCAGCTTCAATTTCATTTTTTATTCAACTTCCTTTTCTATTCAACTTCCTTTTCTTAAATGAAAGGACATTGAATAAAAAAGGAAATTGAATAAAAATGCAACTGGAATTCAAGAAACCACTATACCTTAACGATCTATTTGGAGATTGAATAAAATGGAAGTTCATTCAAGAAACCATTATACCTTAACGATCTATTTGGAAAGAAGTTGAATAGAAAAGGAAGTTGAATGAACTTCCAGAAGCCACTATACCTTAACGATCTATTTGGAAATTAAATAAAACCACTATTCAACTTCCATTTTTATTCCACTTCCTTTTCTATTCCACTTCTATTCAATAAACCACTATACCTGAACGATCTAATCGTTCATTCAAGAAACCACTATACCTTAACGATCTATTTGGAACTTCCATTAAAATTTAATTTTTTATTTGGAAATTAAATAAAAGGAAGTTGAATAGAAAAGGAAATTGAATAAACTTCCATTTTTATTTTTATTCGACTTTCAATTTTCTTTTTTATTTTATTCAACTTCCTTTTCTATTGAATTTCCAAATAGATCATTAAGGTATAGTGGTTTCTTGAATGAACTTCCATTTTTAATTTTATTCCACTTCTATTCAACTTCCTTTTTTATTTAATTTCCAAATAGAACGTTATGGTATAGTGGTTTCTTGAATAAACTTACATTTTCAATTTCTATTTTTATTCAATTTCCTTTTCTATTCAACTTCCTTTTACTTTTATTTTTATTCAATTTCATTTTCTATTCAACTTTCTTTTTTATTTAATTTCCAAATAGATCGTTAAGGTATAGTGGTTTCTTTAATGAACTTCCATTTTTACTTTTATGCAACTTCCACTTTTATTTTTATTCAATGTCCTTTTCTATTCAACTTCCTCTTTTATTGAATGCACAGGAAGTTGAAACAAAATAAAAATAGAAGTTCATAAAATTAAAATAGAAGTTCATTCAAGAAACCACTATACCTTAGCGTGGAAATTAAAAAATTGAAGGTGCAGAAAATTAAAAATGGAATTTCATTCAAGAAACCACCACTACACCTTAAAAAATGAAGTTGAATAGAAAAGGAAATTAAATAGAAAAGGAAGTTGCATAAAATTAAAAATGGAAGTTCATTCATGAAACCACTATACCTTAACAATCTATTTGGAAATTAAATAAAAAATGAAGTTGAATAGAAATAAAAATGGAAGTTGCATAAAATTAAAAATGGAAGTTCATTCAAGAAACCACTATACCTGAACGATCTATTTGGAAATTAAATAATTTTATGCAGCTTCCATTTTTATTTTTAGTCAATTTCCTTTTCTATTCAACTTCCTTTTTTATTTAATTTCCAAATAGATCGTTATTCAATTTAAGGTATAGTGGTTTCTTAAATGAACTTCCATTTTTATTTTATTCAACTTCCTTTTCTATTTAATTTCCTTTTCTATTCAACATCCTTTTTTTATTTAATTTCCAAATAGATCGTTAAGGTATAGTGGTTTCTTGAATGAACTTCAACTTCCTTTTTTCATTTAATTTCCAAATAGATCGTTCAGGTATAGTGGTTTCTTGAATGAACTTTCGTTAAGGTATTAATTTCCAAACAGAATGTTAAGGTTTCTTGAATGAACTTCCATTTTTATTTTCGCTCAGGTATAGTGGTTTTAGGAAAATGCAAGTGGAATAAAAAAGGAATTTGAATAGAAAAGGAAATTGAAAATTAATAAAGGAAGTAGAATAGAAAATGAAATTAAATAAAAAAGGAAGTTGAATAGAAAAGAAAATTGAATAAAAATTAAAGTGGAAGTTCATTCAAGAAACCACTATGCCTGAACGATCTATTTGGAAATTAAATAAAAAAGGAAGTTGAATAGAAAAAGAAGTTGAAAAAAATAGAAGTTCATTCAAGAAACCACTATACTTGAATAAAAATAGAAGTGGAATAAAAATTAAAAATGGAAATTAAACAAAAAAAGGAAGTCGAATAGAAAAGGAAAATGGAAGTTGAATAGAAAAAAAAATTGAAAATGGAAGTTTATTCAAGAAACCACTATTCCTTAACGATCTATTTGGAAATTAAATAAAAAAGGAAGTTGAATAGAAAAGGAAGTTGAAAACCACTATACCTTAATGATCAATTTTGACATTAAATAAAAAAGGAAGTTGAATATAAATAAAAATTAAAAATGGAAGTTCATTCAAGAAACCACTATACCTTAACGATATATTTGGAAATTAAATAGATCGTAAAGGTATACTGGAAGTTCATTCAAGAAACCACTATACCTGAACGATCTATTTGGAAATTAAATAAAAAAAGAAATTGAATAGAAAATGGAAGTTGAATAGAAAATGAACTTGAATAAAAAAGAAAATTGAATAAACATTAAATTAAAAATGGAATAAAAATGGAAGGAAGTTGAATAAAAATAAAAATGGAAGTGGAATAAAAATAAAAATGGAAGTTCATTCAAGAAACCAGTATACCTTAACGATCTATTTGGAAATTAAATAAAATTAAAAATAGAAGTTCAATTTCCAAATAGATCATTAAGGTATAGTGGTTTCTTGAATGAACTTCTATTTTTATTCAATTTTCTTTTTTATTCAAGTTGCTTTTCTATTCAACTTCCATTTTTATTTAATTTCCAAATAGATCGTTAAAGTATAGTGGTTTCATTCAAGAAAGAAGGAAATTGAATAATTTCCAAATAGATCGTTAAGGTATAGTGGTTTCTTGAATGAATTTCCTTTTTTATTCAAGTTCCTTTTTTATTTAATTTCCAAATAGATCGTTAAGGTATAGTGGTTTATTGAATGAACTTCTATTTTTAATTTTATGCATCTTCCATTTTTATTTTTATTCAACTTTCTTTTTCCTTTTTTATTCAACTTCCTTTTTTTATTTAATTTCCAAATAGATCATTAAAGTATAATGGTTTCCTGAATGAACTTCCATTTTTATTTTTATGCAGCTTCCATTTTTATTTTTATTCCACTTGCATTTTTATGCAACTTCCTTTTCTATTCAACTTTCATTTTTATAGTGGTTTATTGAATGAACTTGCATTTTTAATTTTATGCATCTTCCATTTTATTTTTATTCAATTTTCTTATCTATTCAACTTCCATTTTTATTTAATTTCCAAAGAGATCGTTAAGGTATAGTGGTTTGTTGAATGAACTTCTACTTTTAATTTTATGCAACTTTCATTTTTATTTTTATTCAACTTCCTTTTTTATTTCATTTCCAATTTCTGTTTCTATTCAACTTACTTTTTTATTTAAGTTCATTCAAACAGATCGATCTATTTGGAAATTAAATTAAAATGGAAGTTGAATGGAAAATGAAATTGAAGTTGAATAAAAAGAAAAATGGAAGTTGCATAAAATAAAATGGAAGTTATTCAAGAAACCACTATACCTTAACAATCCTATTAAATAAAATAGATCTATACCTTAACGATCCTATTAAATAAAATAGATCTATACCTTAAGGATCCATTTGGAAATTAAATAAAAAAGGAAGTTGAATAGAAAAGAAAAATGGAAGTTGCATAAAACCACTATACCACTATACCTGAACGATCCATCGGGAAATTAAACAAAAAGGAAGTTGAATAGAAAAGGAATAACAATAAAAATGCAAGTTGAATTAAAAATAGAAGTTCATTCAAGAAACCACTATACCTTAACGATCCATTTGGATAGAAAAAGGAAGTTGAATAAAAATAAAAGTTGAATACAAAAGGAAACCACTATACCTTAACGACCTATTTGGAAATTAAATAGAAAGGAAATTGAATAAAAAAGGAAGTTGAATAGAAAAGGAAATTGAATAAAAAAGGAATTAAAAATGGATGTTCATTGAAGAAACGACTATACCTTAACTCCCATTAAAAATGGAAGTTCATTCAAGAAATCACTATACCTTAACGATCTATTTGGAAATTAAATAAAAATAGAAGTGAAATAAAAATAAAAATGGAAGCTGCATAAAATTAAAAATGGAAGTTGCATAAAATTAAAAATAGAAGTTGCATAAAATTAAAGTTCATTGAAGAAACCACTATACCTTAACGATCTATTTGAAAATGAAATAAAAAAGGAAGTGGAATAGAAAAGGAAATTGAATAAAAATGGAAGTGGAAGCTGCATAAAAATAAAAGTGGAAGTTCATTCAAGAAACCACTATACCTTAACGTCATATACAGTGGTTTCTTGAATGAACTTCAATAAAAATAAAAATGGAAGTTGCATAAAATTATTTAATTCAACTTCCTTTTTTGGAAATTGAAAAAAAAAGGAAGTTGAATAGAAAAGGAAGTTCATTCAAGAAACGACTATACCTTAACGATCCATTTATGCAACTTCCATTTTTATTTTTATTCCGCTTCCATTTTTATGCAACTTCCATTTTTGTTTTTATTCAATACCTGAACGATCCATTTGGAAATTAAATAAAAAAGGAAGCTGAATAAAAAAGGAAATTGAATAGTATAGCGACCCCGGTCTTTTCCCATTTAATTATTGTTTTCGGACTTATGTTCCGTAGATTCCCTTGTTGTTGTCATCCTGTAGGTCTATTTGATTGAGTTTTAGGATGTGTTGAGCGTGTTTGGAGCAGGTTGGTTGAGCTTAGGAACCAAGCCCAGTTGCCCAAAATTTTGCTTGTCCGCTCGAGCGGGGGTTTGGCCGCTCGAGCGGGGAATACAACCTTTCAGTATTTCCTGTGTTGTGTTGGATGCTCGAGCGGGGGATTGGCCGCTCGAGCGGGAGTCTGTGTGTGCCGCTCGAGCGGGGAGTTGGACGCTCGAGGGGGGAGCCTGTATGCGAAAATGCTGAGAGTGTGCATCCGACGCTCGAGCGGGATTTTGGCCGCTTGAGCGGGGGTCTGTGAGTGCCGCTCGAGCGGGGGTTTGGCCGCTCGAGCGGGGCGACTGTTATAAAAGGAGGAGATCCGACTTTCTGGACCATTTTTTCATCTCCCTCTTGATTCTAAAACCCTAAAACCATTTTCTCTCTCTCCCTACACACCTTCTCTCTTAGGTTTGATCTACTTAGAGTGAGTTTCTAATCTAGATCCTTTATTAAAAAGATAGAGTGAGTCGAGGGCTTCGTTTTAATCTGAACAATTCTTGGTTTGGAGCACTTTGGATTTTTGATCATCATCTCTATCTTCTCCATTCGAATTCTTTGCTTCGAGGTAGGGATTTCCTACTCCATGTTATACGTTTTGTTCTAAGTTTTAGTATTTTGATATGTTGGGAGTAGTTGGATAATTTTGGTAGAAACCCTAGGGGTTGAAAGACTGTGAAATTGGGTAAATTCATGAAATTGGGAAAATTAGTGATTTAACGATGTAATTGGGTAGTTTAAATACTTGCCTATGAGAATGTTGAATTTACATTTGTTGATATATTTATTTCTTGTTTAGAAATAACTGTTTTGCGCTATCGGTGGGGGATAGCTATGATTGTTGTAGATATTGCATGTGGATTAGGAAAAACTAAACCTAATCATATTGGTTAAGTCATTAATTTTGACCGTTGAATTAACACAGACATTATGTGTATTGATTGTTGTTGTATATGTTATGTGCTTACATACATGTAATGGTTGAGTATTGCATATACATATTGTGTGGGAGGAGATAGGGGATGTACTCCACGGTTTAGGGGAAGATAGGGGATGGACCTCTAAACCGGATTTTGTTTGGGAGGAGATAGGGGATGGACTCCATTAGCATCACTTTTATGTGTGCTTATTATATTGAAGTGTTTTATTGTTTGGGAGGAGATAGGGGATGGACTCCATTAGCATCACTTTTATGTGTGCTTAATTATATTGAAGTGTTTTCTTGATACAACACTAAAATGTGTATCAAACGGAAGTATGAAGTGTTTTGATATGAGCTTGAGTCTCATTTGTATTGTTGATATTGGAAGTAATGTGAATATGATATATAGTTCACTGTTGTATGTTTGGCCAGGTTCTGAGCCATATTGATAATAATGGAAAATGAAACAAGTCTTAGATATTAGTGTCATCGGACTGTTTATTGATTTAGTAGAGTATCTTGGTTACCATCTATTGAATGCTATTGCTTTATTCAATGCTTATATGTGGTTTAGTATATTTCTACTGGGCTGTGGCTCACCCTATAAGGGAACATCATTTTCAGGTTCAGGTGATAAGCTGCCTCCAAGGACTTAGCTTGGGAGGATTTGGACTCGAAGACTTGTCTTTAGTTTATCTATTTTATTTAAGATTGCATGTAAACATTCAAGCCAAGGGCTTAATTTGTAATTGAGTTAGAACTCATATTTTTGTATCCAAGTGTTGGCTTGGAAAGATGTAAGCCCGTAGGGCATTTACTTTGATGTTACATGTAATGCTTTTATTTAGTAATACTCTGATGAATGGGATAATATATTGTTTTCTTTTAGATACTGCATGTCAGTGATATTTATCTAATGGGTTTATTTCGAGGGCGTTACAAATAGAAAAAGAAATAAAATAAAAATATAAGTGCAATAAAAATAAAAAAGAAAATAGAGAAGCTGCATAAAATTAAAAATGGAAGTTCATTCAATAAACCACTATACCTTTCCATTTTGTTTAATTTTCAAATAGATCATTAAGGCATAGTGGTTTCTTGAATGAACTTCCTTTTTAATTTTATGCATCTTTCATTTTCATTTTTATTTTTATTCAATTTCCTTTTCTATTCAACTTCCTCTTTTATTCAATTTCATTTTTTATTCAACTTCCTTTTTTATTTAATTTCCAAATAGATCGTCAAGGTATAGTAGTTTCTTGAATGAACTTCCATTTTTAATTTTATGCACCTTCAAATTTTAATTTCCACGCTAAGGTATATGGTATAGTGCTTTCTTGAATAAAAATGGAAGTTTATTCAAGAAACCACTAACTTGAATGATCTATTTGGAATAAAAATAAAAATGGAAGTTGCATAAAATTAAAAATGCAAGTTCAACTTCATTTTTTATTCAATTTCCAAATGGATCGTTATGGTATAGTGGTTTCATTTTTAAATAACTTCAAAAATAGAAGTTATTTAAAAATGAAACGACTATACCATAACGATCCATTTGGAAATTGAATAAAAAAGGAAGGAAGTTGAATAGAAAATGAAGTTGAATAAAAATAAAAATGGAAGCGGCATAAAATTAAAAATGGTATACTGGTTTATTTTTATTTAATTTCCAAATAGGTCGTTAAGGTATAGTGATTTCTTGAATGAACTTCCTTTTTTATTCAATTTCCTTTTCTATTCAACTTCCTTTTTTATTCAACTTCCATTTGTATTTAATTTCCAAATAAATCGCTAAGGTATAGTGGTTTTTTGAATGAACTTCCATTTTTATTTAATTTTATGCAACGTCCATTTTGGAAATTGAATAAAAATAGAAGTGGAAGTTCATTGAAAAGGAAATTAAATAAAAATAGAAGTTGAATAGAAATAAAAATAGAAGTTGCATAAAATAAAAATGGAAGTGGCAAAAAATTAAATATGAAAGCTCATTCAAGAAACCACTGTACCTGAACGATCTGTTTGGAAATTGAATAAAAATGGAAGTTGCCTAAAATTAAAAATGGAAGTTGCATAAAATCAAAAAATCACTATACCTTAACGATCTATTTGGAAATTAAATAAAAAAGGAAGTTGAATTGAAAAGGCCTTTTCTATTCAACTTCCTTGCATAAAATTAAAAATTGAAGTTCATTCAAGAAACCAGTATACCTTAACGATCTATTTGGAAATTAAATAAAAATGAAAGTTGAATAGAAAATGAATAAAAATAAAAATGGAAGTTGCATAAAAATAAAAATGGAAGTTGCATAAAATTAAAAAGGAAGTTGAATAGAAAAGGAAATTGAATGGAAAAGCAAGTTGAATAAAAATAAAAGTGCAAGCTACATAAAAATAAAAATGGAAGTTGAATAGAAAAGAAAATTGCATAAAAATAAAAATGGAATAAAAAATGAAAGTTCATTCAAGAAACGACTATACTTTAACGATCTATTTGGAAATTAAATAAAAAAAGAAATTGAATAAAAAGAAGTTGAATAGAAATAGAAGTGGAATAAAAATAAAAATGGAAGTTGCATAAAAATAAAATTAACGATCTTGTATAGTGGTTTCTTTAACGAACTTCCATTTTAATTTTCAAATAGATCGTTAAGGTATTCAGCTTCTATTGAATGAACTTCCATTTTTATTTTTATTTCACTTCTATTTTTATTCAACTTCTATTTTTATTTTTATTCCACTTGCATTTTTATTAAAAGTGGAAGTTGCATAAAATTAAAAATGGAAGTTGAATAGAAAAGGAAATTCAAGAAACCACTATACCTATAGCGACCCCGGTCTTTTCCCATTTAATTATTGTATTCGGACTTATGTTCCGTAGATTCCCTTGTTGTTGTCATCCTGTAGGTCTATTTGATTGAGTTTTAGGATGTGTTGAGCGTGTTTGGAGCAGGTTGGTTGAGCTTAGGAACCAAGCCCAGTTGCCCAAAATTTTGCTTGTCCGCTCGAGCGGGGGTTTGGCCGCTCGAGCGGGGAATACAACCTTTCAGTATTTCCTGTGTTGTGTTGGACGCTCGAGCGGGGGATTGGCCGCTCGAGCGAGAGTCTGTGTGTGCCGCTCGAGCGGGGAGCCTGTATGTGAAAATGCTGAGAGTGTGCATTCGACGCTCGAGCGGGGGTTTGGCCGCTCGAGCGGGGGTCTGTGAGTGCCGCTCGAGTGGGGGTTTGGCCGCTCGAGCGGGGCGACTGTTATAAAATGGTGAGATCCGACTTTTGGACCATTTTTTCATCTCCCTCTTGATTCTAAAACCCTAAAACCGTTTTCTCTCTCTCCCTACACACCTTCTCTCTTAGGTTTGATCTACTTAGAGTGAGTTTCTAACCTAGATCCTTTATTAAAAAGATAGAGTGAGTCGAGGGCTTCGTTTTAATCTGAACAATTCTTGGTTTGGAGCACTTTGGATTTTGGATCATCATCTCTATCTTCTCCATACGAGTTCTTTGCTTCGAGGTAGGGATTTCCTACTCCATTTATACGTTTTAATCCTAAGTGGTGGTATTTTGGTATGTGGAGGGGAGTAGTTTGGTGATTTTGAGAGAAACCTTAGGGTTTTGTCATAGATTAATTTATATAATTAATTTAAAGGAAGATTGTGATATTTGGTTTAATGCATGAAACTGTGGGATTATGAGATAAATTGATGTAGTTGAATATTTAATCACTCATCTGTGAAATTGAAATTATTTGTGTTGTATATTTATTTCTTGCTTAGAAATAATTGTTTTGGGCTATCGGTGGAGGATAGCCGTTGATTGTTGTAGACCTTGCATGCGGCATAGGTATAACTGAAATTGAGTCATTTATTTTGACTGTTGAATTAATACAGAACATTCATGTATTGATTATGTGTTGTATATGGCAAGTATTGATTATGTTGCATATGCATTTGGTTTTGGAGGAGATAGGGGATGAACTCCACGGTTTAGGGGAAGATAGGGGATGGACCTCTAAACCGGATTTGTTGGGAGGAGATAGGGGATGGACTCCAGTAGCATCACTTATGTGTGTGCTTATTGATAATAGAAATATTTCTATTTGTTGTTGATATGATACATCACCACCATGTGTATCAGTGGGAAGTATGGAAGTGAATTTGATTGAGATTGATATAACACCAGCATGTGTGTTTATTTTGTTATAAGAAAGGTTTAACCTGATTTGTTATCCTTGTGGAGTTGTTTGGCCAGGTTCTGAGCCATGTTGGTATAAATGGAAAGTGTATTGTGTCATAGACCATGTGTCATAGACAACGTAGACATTCGTGTCATGAAAATTGTAAATGGATTATCTTGTGTTGACCATGTATTGGATGCTACTGCTTTAGTTAATTCTTATGCTTGGTTTAGTATTTCTCTACTGGGCTGTGGCTCACCCTATATGGGAACTTCATTTTCAGGTTCAGGTGGTTCACTACCTCCAAAGACTTAGCTTGGGAGGATTTGGACTCGAAGACTTGCTTTATCTATTTTATTTGTTTTATTTGAACTATGTAAACAGTCAAGCCTAGGGCTTTATTTGTTTTGAGTTAGAACTCATGGAATTGTGTCCAAGTGTTAGCTTGGCAAGATGTAAGCCCGTAGGGCATTTATTTTGTTGTTTTATTTCGTAATACTCTGATGATTGAAATAATATAATGTTTTATATTTAATGGGCTTAATTTTGAGGGCGTTACAATACCGTAACGATCTATTTGGAAATTAAATAAAAAAGGAAAAGAAAGTTGCACAAAAAAGGAAATTGAATAAAAATAGAAGTGGAATAAAATTAGAAACGGAAGTTCATTCAAGAAACCACGATACCTTAACGATCTATTTGGAAATTAAATAAAAAAGAAGTTGAATACAAAAGGAAATTGAATAAAAATAAAAATGAAAGTTGCATAAAATTAAAAATGGAATAAAAAAGGAAATTAACGATCCGTTTGGAAATTAAACAAAAAATGAAGTTCATTCAAGAAACCACTATACCTTAACGATCTATTTGGAAATTAAATAAAAATGGATGTTGCATAAAATTAAAAATGGAAGTTCATTCAAGAAACCACTATACCTTAACAATCTATTTGGAAATTAAATAAAAAAGGAAGTTGAATGGAAAAGGAAATTGAATAAAAATAGAATTGGAAGTTGCATAAAATTAAAAATGGAAGTTCATTCAAGAAACCACTATACCATAACGATCTATTTGGAAATTAAATAAAAAAGGAAGTTAAATAAAAAAGGAAGTTGAATAGAAAAGGAAATTTCATAAAAATAAAAATAAAAATGGTTTCTTAAATGAACTTCCATTTTTAATTTTATGCAGCTTCCACTTCTATTTTTATTCAACTTCTTTTTCTATTCAACTTCCTTTTTTATTTAATTTCCAAATAGATCGTTATTTCACTTCTATTTTTATTCAATTTCCTTTTCTATTCAACTTCCTTTTTTATTTAATTTCCAAATAGATCGTTAAGGTATAGTGGTTTTTAATTTTATGCAACTTCCATTTTTATTTTTATTCAACTTCCTTTTTTATTTAATTTCCATAAAAAAGGAAGTTGAATAGAAAATGAAATTGAATAAAAATAGAAGTGGAATAAAAACAGAAGCGGAAGTGGAAATAAAAATGGAAGCTGCATAAAATTAAATATGGAAATTAAATAAAAAAGGAAGTTGAATAGAAAATGAAATTGAATAAAAATAAAAGTAGAATAAAAATAGAAGTGGAATAAAAATGCAAATGGAAGTTGCATAAAATTAAAAATGGAAGTTCATTCAAGAAACCACTATACCTTAACGATCTATTTGGAAATTAAATAAAAAAGGAAGTTGAATACAAAAGGAAATTGAATAAAAATAGAAGTGGAATAAAAATGAAATTGAGTAAAAATAAAAATGGAAGTTGCATAAAAATTAAAGTTGAATAAAAAAAGGACATTGAATAAAACCACCATACCTGAACGATCTATTTGAAAATTAAATAAAAAAAGAAGTTGAATAGAAAAGGTTTCTTGAATGAACTTCCATTTTTAATTTTATGCAACTTCCATTTTTATTCGATTTCCTTTTCTATTCAACTTCCTTTTCTATTTAATTTCCAAATAGATTGTTAAGGCACAGTGGTTTCTTTAAAAATAAAAATAAAAATAAAAATGGAAGTGGTTTCTTGAATGAACTTCCATTTTTATTCAACTTCTTTTTCTATTCCACTTTTATTTTTATTCAATTTCATTTTCCATTCAACTTCTTTTTTTTATTTAATTTCCAAATAGATCGTTAAGGTATAGTGGTTTCTTGAATGAACTTCCATTTCCAAATAGATCGTTAAGGTATAGTGGTTTCTTGAATGGAAATTTTTTATTTTTATTCGACTTCTATTTTCAATTTCATTTTCTATTCAACTTCTTTTTTTATTTAATTTCCAAATAGATCGTTAAGGTATAGTGGTTTCTTGAATGAACTTCCATTTTTAATTTTATGCAACTTCCATTTATATTTTTATTCAACTTCTATTTCTATTCAACTTCCTTTTTTGTTTAATTTCCAAATAGATCGTTAAGGTATAGTCGTTTCTTGAATGAAATTCCATTTTTAATTTTATGCATCTTCCATTTTTATTTTTATTTCACTTCTATTTTTATTCAATTTCCTTTTCTATTCAACTTCCTTTTTTATTTCATTTCCAAACGATCCATTTGGAAAGTACCTTAATGGTCTGTTCAATAATAAAAAAGGAAGTTGTTAAGGTATAGTGGTTTCCTTTTCTATTCAACTTCCTTTTTTTATTTAATATCCAAATAGATCATTAAGGCATAGTGGTTTTTTGAATGAACTTTCAGTTTTAATTTTCTATTTAACTTCCTTTTTTATTTAATTTCCAAATAGATCGTTAAGGTATAGTGGTCGTTAAGGAATAGTGGTTTAATTAATGAACTTCCATTTTAATTTTATGCAACTTCCACTTTTATTTTTATTCGATTTCCTTTTCTATTCAGTTTCCTTTTTTATTTAATTTCCAAATAGATCGTTCTGGTTTCTTAAATGAACTTCCATTTTTATTTTTATTGAAGACACCACTATGCCTTAACGATCTATTTGGAAATTAA
Organism: Camellia granthamiana; assembly: GCA_036172215.1. Lineage (NCBI taxonomy): Eukaryota > Viridiplantae > Streptophyta > Magnoliopsida > Ericales > Theaceae > Camellia > Camellia granthamiana. Next base: position 144,419 of record JAXFYN010000614.1, read on the forward strand.
ATAAAAGAGGAAGTTGAATAGAAAAAGAAACTGAAATTGGAAGTGGAAACCATTTTTACCTTAACGATAGATCTATTTGGAAATTAAATAAAAAAGGAAGTTGAATAGAAAATGAAATTAAAAATAAAAATGGGAGTTGTATAAAATTAAAAAAGGAAATTGCAAAAAATTAAAATGGAAGTTGAATAAAATTAAAAGTGGTTTCTTGAATTAACTTCCATTTTTTATTTTTATTCCACTTGCATTTTTATTCAATTTCATTTTCTTTTCTATTCAACTTCCTTTTTTATTCAATTTCCTTTTCTATTCAACTTCCATTTTTAATTTTATGCAACTTCCATTTTTATTTTTATTCAACTTTTATTTTTATTTTTATTCAGCTTTAATTTTTATTCAATTTCCTTTTCTATTCAATTTCCTTTTTTATTTAATTTCCAAATAGATCGTTAAGGTATAGTGGTTTCTTCAATAAACTTCCATAAAATTAAAAATTGAAGTTCATTCAAGAAACCACTATACCTTAACGATCTATTTGGAAATTAAACAAAAAAGGAAGTTGAATGGAAAATGAAGTTAATAAAAAAGGAAGTTGAATAGAAAAAGCATAGTGATTTTTTTATTCCACTTGCATTTTTATTCAATTTCCTTTTCTATTTAAATAAAAAAGAAAGTTGAATAGAAAAAGAAATAAAATTAAAAATGGAAGTTCATTCAAGAAACCACTATACCTTAACGATCCATTTGGAAAATTAATAAAAATGAAGTTGAATAGAAAATGAAATTGAATAAAAAGGAAGTTGAATAGAAAATGAAATTGATTTCTTGAATGAACTTCCACTATACCTGAACGATCTATTAAAAATGAAACCTTAACGATTTATTTGGAAATTAAATAAAAAAGGAAATTGAATAAAAATGCAAGCGGAATAAAAATAAAAAAGAAAGTTGCATAAAATTAAAAATGGAAGTTCATTCAAGAAACCACTATACCTTAACGATCTATTTGGAAATTAAATAAAAAAGAAAGTTGAATGGAAAATGAAATTGAATAAAAATAAAAATGGAAATTAAATAAAAAAAAGGAAGTTGAATAGAAAAGGAAATTGGACAAAAGAAATTGAATAAAAATAGAAGTGGAATAAAAATTTCCTTTTTTATTTAATTTCCTTTTTTGTTTAATTTCCAAATGGATCGTTATGGTATAGTGGTTTCTTGAATGAACTTCCATTTTTAATTTTATTCAACTTCTATTTTTATTTTTATTCAATTTCATTTTCTATTCAATTTCCTTTTTTGTTTAATTTCCAAACAGATCGTTAAGGAAGTCGAATAAAAAAAATGGAATAAAAATGGAAATTAAATAAAAATAAATAAAAATGGAAGTTGAATAGAAAAGGAAATTGAAAATGGAAGTTCATTCAAGAAACCACTATGCCTTAACGATCTATTTGGAAGTTCATTCAAGCCACCACTACACATTAACGATCTATTTGGAAATTTTATTCAACTTCCATTTTTATTCAATTTTATTTTCTATTCAGCTTCCTTTTTTATTTAATTTCTTTTTTTCTATTCAACTCAACTTCCATTTTTATTTAATTTCCAAATATATCGTTAGAATGGAAGTGGTTTCTTGAATGAACTTTCATTTTTAATTTTATGCAACTTCCATTTTTATTTTTATTCCGCTTCTATTTTTATTCAATTTTCTTTTCTATTCAACTTCCTTTTTTATTTAATTTCCAAATTGAACGTTTTTTTTTATTCAACTTCCTTTTTTATTTAATTTTATGCAGCTTCCATTTTTATTCAATTTCCATTTCCATTCAACTTCCTTTTTTATTTAATTTCTAAATAGATCGTTCAGGTATAGTGGTTTCTTGAATGAACTTTCATTTTATTTTGATTCAATTTCATTTATATTCAACTTCCTTTTCTATTTAATTTCTTTTTTATTTAATTTCCAAATAGATCGTTAAAGTAAGGTATAGTGGTTTCTTGATTGAACTTCCATTTTTATTTTTATTTTTATTCAATTTCTTTTTCTATTCAAGAAACCACTATACCTTAACGATCCCTTTATCTATTAAATAGAAAAGGAAGTTGAATAAAAAAAGAAATTGAATAAAAATTAAAGTGGAATAAAAATAAAAATGAAAGTTCATTCAAGAAACCAAGAAACCAAATAAAAAATGGAAGTCGAATAAATATGGAAGTTGCATAAAATTAAAAATGGATGTTCATTCAAGAAACCACTATACCTTAACGATCTATTTGGAAATTAAATAGAAAAAGAAGTTGAATAGAAAAGGAAATTGAATAAAAATAAAAATAGAAGTTGCATAAAATTAAAAATGGAATTTCTATTCCACTTCTATTTTTATTCAAGAAACTACTATACCTGAACGATCTATTTGGAAATTAAATAAAATAGAAGTTCATTCAAGAAACCACTATACCTTAACGATCTATTTAGAAATTAAATAAAAATGGAAGTTGAATAGAAAAGGAAATTGAATAAAAATAGAAGTGAAATTAAATAAAAATGGAAGTTGCATAAAATTAAAAATAGAAGTTCATTCAAGAAACTACTATACCTTAATGCAAGCGGAAAAGGAAGTTGAATAGAATTAAAAATGGAAGTTCATAAAAGAAACCACTATACCTTAACTTCCATTTTTATTTTTATTCCACTTGCATTTTTATTCAATTTCCTTTTCTATTCCACTTCCTTTATATTTAATTTTATTTTCTATTCAACCTCCTTTTTTATTTAATTTCCATTTTGAATAGTGGTTTATTGAATGAACCACTATACCATAACGATCCATTTTTATTCAATTTACTTTTCTATTCAACTTCCTTTTTTGTTTAATTTCCAAATTGATCGTTAAGGTATAGTGGTTTCCACTTTTATTCAATTTCCTTTTCTATTCAACATCCCTTTATCCATTTTTATTTTTATTTCAATTTCACTTTTATTTTTATTCCGCTTTAATTTTTATTCAATTTCCTTTTGTATTCAACTTCCATTTTTATTTAATTTCCAAATAGATCGTTAAGGCATAGTGGTGTCTTGAATAAACTTCCATTTTTAATTTTATGCAACTTCCACTTTTATTTTTATTCAATTTCATTTTCCATTCAACTTCCTTTTTAATTTTATGCAACTTCCATTTTTACATAAAAATAAAAATGGAAGTTTATTCAAGAAACCACTATACCCTATTCAATTTCCTTTTCTATTCAACTTCCTTTTTTATTTAATTTCCAAATAGATAAAGGGATCGTTCAGGTATAGTGGTTTCTTGAATGAACTTCCATTTTTAATTTTTTGCAACTTTCTTTTTTATTTAATTTCCACTTCTATTTTTATTCAATTTCCTTTTCTATAATTTTATGTATCTTCCATTTTTAATTTTATGCAACTTCCATTTTTATTTAATTTCCTTTTCTATTCAACTTCCTTTTTTATTTAATTTCCAAATAGATCGTTAAGGTATAGTGGATTTTTCAATGAACTTCCATTTTTAATTTTATGCAACTTCCATTTTTATTTTTATTCAAGAAACCACTATACCTTAAACCACTTCCTTTTCTATTCCACTTCTATTTTTATTTAATTTCCAAATAGATCGTATAGCGATCCCGGGTTTACCCCTTGTTGTACAATGATCCGGACGTGTGTCCGTGGATGTTAGTAGTGGATTATTATCTTGTTTACATCCTTTCCTCTTTATATTTGACTCTTGGGTTGTGTTGGGAAGGTTTGGAGTAGGTTGGTTGAGTTTAGAAACAAAAACTAGTTGCCCAGATTTTGGCCTGCCCGCTCGAGCGGAGCTTTTGACGCTCGAGCGGGAACCTTTTGTTGCTTGTCTGCTCGAGCGGGGGTTCAGGTGCTCGAGCGGGGAATACACCCATCCAGTATTTTTTGAGTTGTGTTGGACGCTCGAGCGGGGGATTGGCCGCTCGAGCGGGTGGTTGTGAGTGACGCTCGAGCGGGGGACCTGTCTACAAGAGTGCTGGGAGTGTGCATCCGCCGCTCGAGTGGGAGTTTGTGAGTGCCGCTGGAGCGGGGATTTGGCCGCTCGAGCGGGGCGACTGGTTTTAAAGTCCGAGTTTTGACTTTTTCAAATCACTTTTTCACATTCTCTTCTCTCTCTTACTTTTTCCAAAACACCATTGTTGAGCTCCTCTCTCTAGAGCTCTACCTTCTCTCTAGGTATTGATCTAGTATGATTGATTTCCTCACCTTTGGCCTTTACAAAAAAGTTGTTGATCGTTGAGGGCTACCTTTTGATCTGAAAAACTTGTGATTGGAGCAACTTTGTTTTTGTCATCTTCTTCCTTGGGTATCAAACTTTGAGGTAGGGATACCCTACTCCTCTCTATGAGCTTTGTCTTCAAATTTTAGCATTTTGATATGTTGGGTGTTGTTGTGTTATTTTGAGAAACCTTTGGGCCTTTGTGTAATTTTACAAAAGTTGGGGTTTTATTTATAATAAACTTAGATGCATGTTTGGCATGGAGAAATGGAATAAATGTTGAAACATTGATGAAAATGGAACCTTAAGGGTTGTAATGTTAATTACGGAAAATGCCCTAATTACATTGATTAATTAATTGATATAATTAATTGTGAGAAATGAGGAATTGAATTGGAAATGTTGAGATTGGGAACGTATGGGATTAAGGGGTGTAGTTGGATTATTTATCACTCACCGAATTGAAATGTTGATATATTATCCATTTGATGCATTTATTTTCTATTTAGAAATAACTGCTTTGGGCTATCGGTGGAGGATAGTCTTGATTGTTGTAGACAATGCATGATGATTAGGCAAACTAAAACTAATCACTGGAATGTGTCATTGAGTATGACGGTTGAAAGAATACATTAACTTTATGTATTGATTGATGTGTATAATAATTGTTTATATGCATTGTGTTGTGTTGGAAGAGATAGGGGATGTACTCCACGGTTTAGGGGATGATAGGGGATGGACCTCTAAACCGAATGTTGTTTGGGAGGAGATAGGGGATGGACTCCATAGATATAGCTCATATGCTTATCTAGTGATGTGTTGACACAGCTCATATGCTTGTCTTTAGAAGTGTGATATTGCTCTTATGCATGTCTATGGAAGTGTTGATATAGCTCATATGCTTATCTATTATGAAATGGGAAAATGTTTAATATGAGTTACTGTCTCATATAAGTTGTTTGGCCAGGTTCTGAGCCATGGTTATGGATTGAGAATTGAAAGGAAATGGAAAATGAATTGTAACATGGACTTGTAAGTCATGAAACTGTAGGATGATATATGCGAACGTGTTAGCGTTGGCCATCTATCAACTGCTAATCTTTTAGTCATTGTTCATAGCTGGTTTAGTGTATTTCTACTGGGTTGTGGCTCACCCTATATGGGAATATCATTTTCAGGTACAGGTAGCATGCTACCTCCAAGGACATAGCTTGGGAGGCTAGAGGCGGACAGACTTTTTGTTGTCTACTTTCTTTTGATGTATTACATGTAGATTCAAGCCAAGGGCTTAATGTGTAATAGAGTTAGCACTCTCTTTTTGTAACCAAGTGTTAACTTGGAAAGCTGTAAGCCCGTAGGGCATTTGCTTTTGTTGTTAACATGTAATACCTTTTGTAATGAAATATCCTGATGAATAGAAGAATGTGGACCTTTTTTATATTAATGCATGTCTAAATTATTGGGTTTAATGTTATTATTTTGAGGGCGTTACAGATCGTTAAGATATAGTGGTTTCTTGCAACTTCCTTTTTTATTTAATTCAACTTCCATTTTTAATTTTATGCAACTTCCAAATAGAACTTTAATAAAAAAGGAAGTTGAATAGAAAAGGAAATTGAATAAAAATGCAAGTGGAATAAAAATAAAAGGAAGTTGTATAAAATTAAAAATGGAAGTTCATTCAAGAAACTACTATACCTTAACGATCTATTTGAAAATTAAATAAAAATGCAAGTTGAATAGAAATAGAAAAGGAAATTGAATAAAAATGGAAGGAAGTTGAATAAAAATAAAAATGGAAGCTACATAAAATTAAAAATGGAAGTTCATTAAAGAAACCACTATGCCTTAACGATCCATTTGGAAATTAAATAAAAAAGGAAGTTGAATAGAAAAGAAAGTTCATTCAAGAAACCATTATACCTTAATGATCTATTTAGAAATTAAAAATGGAAGTTCATTCAAGAAACCACTATACCTTAAGGAAGTTGAATAAAAAAGGAAGTTGAATAGAAAAGGAAATTGAAATTAAAAATGGAAGTTCATAAAATTAAAAAAGGAAGTTCATTCAAGAAACCACTATACCTTAACGATCTATTTGGAAATTAAATAAAAAAGGAAGTTGAATAGAAATTTTATACAAATTGAATAACAATAGAAGATGCATAAAATTAAAAAAGGAAGTTCATTCAAGAAACCACTATGCCTTGACAATCTATTTGGAAATTAAGGAAGTTGAATAGAAAAGGAAATTGAATAAAAATAGAATAAAAATAAAAATAAAAGTTGAATAGAAATAAAAATAAAAATTAAAAATGGAAGTTTATGCATCCATTTTTATTTTTATTCAATTTCAATTTTTATTCCACTTTTATTTTTATTCAATTTCCTTTTCTATTCAACTTCCTTTTCTATTCAACTTCCTTTTTTTATTTTTATTCCATTTTTATTTTTATGCAACTTCTATTTTTATTTTTATTCAACTTCCTTTTTTATTTAATTTTCAAACAGAACGCTAAGGTATAGTGGTTTCTTGAATGAACTTCCTTTTCTATTCAACTTCCATTTTTATTTAATTTCCAAATATATTGTTAATGTATAGTGGTTTTTTGAATGAACTTCCATTCCTTTTTTATTTAATTTGTAAATAGATCGTTAAGGTATAGTGGTTTCTTGAATGAACTTTCATTTTTAATTTTATGCAACTTCCATTTTTATTTTTATTCAACTTCCTTTTTTATTCAATTCCTTTTCCATTCAACTTCATTTTTTGTTTAATTTCCAAATAGATCGTTAAGGTATAGTGGTTTGTTGAATGAACTTCTATTTTTATTTTTATTCAACTTCCTTTTCTATTCAACTTCCTTTTTTATTTTTATTCCACTTTTATTTTTATTCAATTTTATTTTCCATTCAACTTCCTTTTTTAATTTTATGCAGCTTCCATTTTTATTTTTATTCAATTTCATTTTAATTTAATTTCCTTTTTTATTTAATGTCCATTTTTATAGTTCATGTCCACTTGAATAAAAATAAAAATAAAAATAAAAATGGAAGATGCATAAAATTAAAAAAGGAAGTTCATTAAAGAAACCACTAAATTTTATGCAATTTATTCCATTCAACTTCCACTTCCTTTTTTATTTTCAATTTAATTTTTATAGTGGTTTCTTGAATGAACTTCCATTTGAAGATTGAATAAAAATAATAGTGATCTAATTTCCAAATAAAAATGGAAGATGCATAAAATTAAAAATGGAATAAAAATAAAAATGAAAGATGCATAAAAATAAAAAATGAAGTTTATTCAAGAAACCATTATATCTTAACGATCTATTTGGTTCATTCAAGAAACCACTATACCTTAACGATCTATTTGGAAATTAAATAAAAACCTTAACGATCTGTTTGGAAGTTCAAGAAACTTTATTCAACTTCCATTTTTATTCAATTTCCTTTTCTATTCAACTTCCTTTTTTCCAAGTTGATCGTTCAGTTATAGTGCTTTCTTGAATGAACTTGCATTTTTAATTTCCTTTTTTAATTCTATTCAACTTCCTTTCCATTTTTATTCCACTTTTAATTTTATGCAACTTCCATTTTTATTTTTATTCAATTTCCTTTTTTATTTAATTTCCAAATAGATCGTTAAGGCATAGTGGTGTCTTGAATAAACTTCCATTTTTAATTTTATTCCACTTGCATTTTTATTCAATTTCCAAATGGATCCATTAAGGTATAGTGGTTTCTTGAATAAACTTCCATTTTTAATCAATTTCCTTTTCTATGCAACTTCCTTTTTTATTCAATTTCCTTTTCCATTCAACTTCCTTCTTTATTGAATTTCCAAATAGATCGTTCAGGTATAGTGGTTTCTTGAATGAACTTCCATTTTTAATTTTATGCATCTTCCATTTTTAATTTTAATTTCCTTTTTTATTCAACTTCATTTTCTATTCAAATAAATGAAATTAAATAAAAATAAAAGAAATTGAATAAAAATAGAAGTGCTTCCTTTTCTATTTAATTTCCCTTTTTATTCAATTTTCATTTTTATTTAATTTCTAAATACATCATTAAGGTATAGTGGTTTCATCTCTAATAGAAAAGGAACCACTATACCATAACGATCTATTTGGAAATTCAACAAAAAAAGAAATTGAGTGGAAAAGGAAATTGAATAAAAATAAAAGTGGAATAGAAATTAAAAAAGCCTTAACGATCTATTTGGAAACCAAATAAAAAAGGAAGTTGAATAAAAAAGTAAATTAAATAAAAAAAAAAGAAATTAAAAATGGAAGTTCATTCAAGAAACCACTATACCTTAATGATCCACTATACCTCTTTTATTTTTAATTTTATGCATCTTCCATTTTTATTTTATTCCACTTCTATTTTTATTCAATTTTCATTTCTATTCAACTTCCTTTTTTATTTAATAGATAAAGGGATCGTTCAGGTAAAAAAAAAGTTGAATAGAAAATGAAGTTGAATGAAAATAGAAAAGGAAGTTGCATAAAATTAAAAATGGAAGTTCATTCACGAAACCACTATACCTGAATGATCTATTTGGAAATTAAACAAAAAAGGAAGTTGAATAAAAATAAAAATGGAAGTTCATTCAAGAAACCACTATACCTTAACGATCTATTTGAAAATTAAACAAAACCACTATACCTTAACGATCTATTTGGAAATTAAATAAAAAACAAAGTTGAATAGAAATAGAAGTGGAAGTTGCATAAAATTAATTTCCTTTTCTAATTGAATAAAATGGAAGTTTAATTAATTTTATGCAACTTCCATTTTTAATTTTATTTAATTTCCTTTTTTATTTAATGTCCAAATTGATCTTTAAAAATAGAAGTTGAATAGAAAATGAAATTGAATAAAAATGAAAATTAAATAAAAGGGAAATTAAGGTATAGTGGATTTTTAAAATTAAATAAAAAAGGAAATTGAATAAAATTAAAAATGAAAAAGGAAATCGAATAAAAATTAAAGTTGAATAAAAATAAAAATGGAAGTTGCATAAAATTAAAAATGGAAGTTTATTCAAGAAACCATTATACCTTAACGACCTAGTGGAATAAGGTAATTTTATGCCAATTACCTTATTCCACTAGATCGTTAAGGCATAGTGGTTTCAACTTCCTTTTCTATTCAGAAGTGGAAGTTGCATAAAAACAAAAAAGGAAGTTGAATAAAAATAAAAATAAAAATACAAATGGAAGTTGCATAAAATTAAAAATGGAAGTTCATTCAAGAAACCACTATACCTGAACGATCTATTTGGAAATTAAATGAACTTCCATTTTCAATGAACTTCCATTTTTATTGAATAAAAATGGAAATTCATTCAAGAAATCACTATACCTTAACGATCCACAAAAAAGGAAGCTGCATAAAATTAAAAATGGAAGTTCATTCAATAAACCACTATACCTTAACGATCTATTTGGAAATTAAATAGAAAAGGAAGTTGAATAGAATAGAAAAGGAAGTTCAATTTCCATATTTAATTAAGGTATAGTGGTTTTCATATTTAATTTCAAAATAGATCGTTAAGGTATAGTCGTTTCTTGAATGAACTTTCATTTTCAATTTTATTCCACTTTTATTTTTATTCAATTTTCAAATAGATCGTTAAGGTATAGTTTAAGGAACCACTATACCTTACCTGAACGATCTATTTGGAAATTAAATAAAAAAGGAAGTTGAATAGAAAAAGAAAATTGAATAAAAATAAAAATGCAAATGCAAATTCCAAGTTTATAAAAATGCAACTTCCTTTCTATTTAATTTTTATTCAATTTCAACTTCTATTTGGGAAGTTGAATAAAAAAGGAAGTGGAATAGAAAAGGAAATTAAATAAAAAAGGAAATGGAAATTGAATAAAAATGGAAATTGAATGGAAAAGGAAATTGAATAAAAATGAACTTCATTCAAGAAACCACTCTACGTTAAGGTATAGTGGTTTTTTGAATGAACTTCCATTTTTATTTAAACTTTCATTTTTTATGCGACTTCTATTTGGAAATTAAATAGGAACCACTATACCTTAACGATCTATTTGGAAATTAAACAAAAAAGGAAGTTGAATGGAAAAGGAAATTGAATGAACTTCCATTTTCAAATTAAAAAAAAAGGAAGTTGAATAGAAAAAGAAATTGAATGAAAATGCAAGCTGCTTAAAATTAAAAATGGAAGTTTAAATACAAATAGAAGTTCATTCAAGAAACCACTATACCTTAACGTACAGTGGTTTCTTGAATGAAGTTCGTTTTTATTCCACTATACCTGAACGATCTATTTGGAAATTAAAAATGGAAGTGGTATAGTGGTTTTTTCTTCAACGATCGTTAAGGTATAGTTGAATAGAAATAAAAATAGAAGCTGCATAAAATAGGAAATTGAATAAAAATGGAAGTTGAATAAAAATAAAAAAGGAATAAAAATAAAAATGGAAGTTCGTCAAGGTATAGTGGTTTCTTGAATGAACTTCCATTTTTAATTTTAATTTCCAAATGGATCGTTAAGGTATAGTGGTTTCTTGAATAAAAATAGAAGTGAAATAAAAATAGGAAGTTGAATTGAATAAATAAAGGAAGTTGAATGAACTTCCATTTTTAATTTTACGCAACTTTCATTTTTATTTTATTTATTTTGCAAATAGATCATTAAGGTATATTTGGAAATTAAACAAAAAAGGAAGTTGAATAAAAATAAAATAAAAAATGGAAATGAAACAGAAAAGGAAGTTGAATAGAAAAGGAAATTGAATAAAAATGCAAGTGATCGTTAAGGTATAGTGGTTTCTTGAATGAACTTCCATTTTTATTTTTAATTTTATGGATTGAATAAAAATAAAAGGAAATTAAAAATGGAAGCTAAATAAAAATGGAAGCTGCATAAAATTAAAAATGGAAGTTAAATAAAAAAGGAAGTTGAATAAAATAAAAATGGAAGTTGCATAAAAAAGGAAGCTGCATAAAATTAAAAATGGAAGTTCATTCAAGAAACCACTATATCATAACGATCTATTTGGAAATTAAATAAAAATAGAAGTTGAATAGAAAAGGAAATTGAATAAAAGTAAAAATGGAAGCTGCATAAAATTAACTTTTTTAAAATAAAAAAATGGATAGTGGTTTGATTTCAATTTTATGCACCTTCCATTTTTAATGAACGATCCTTAACGATCTATTGAAAAGGAAGTTCATTTTCTATTCAATGGAAGTTGAATAAAAATGGAACTTCCACTATACCATAACTTTTATTTTTATTCAATTTCCTTTTTTATTCAATTTTCTTTTCTATTCAACTTCCAACTTCCTTTTTTCTGCAACTTCCATGCATTTTTATTCTACTTCTATTTTTATTTTATTCAATTTCCTTTTTTATTCTACTTTTATTTTTATTCAACTTCCATTTTTATTCCACTTCCTTTTCTATTCAACTTCTTATGGAAATTATTTAAAGTTAATTTTATGCAACTTCCATTTTTATTTTTATTCCACTTTTTATTTTATTTGATTTCCTTTTTTATTTAATTTCCATTTCAAAAATCACTATACCATAACGATCTATTTGGAAATTAAACCACTATACCTGAACGATCTATTTGGAAATTAAATAAAAAAGGAAATTGAATAGAAAAGGAAATTGAATAAAACTGCAAGTGGAATAAAATTAAAAATGGAAGTTCATTCAAGAAACCACTATACCTGAACGATCTATTTGGAAATTCAATAAAAAAGGATGCTGAATAGAAAAGGAAATTGAATGAAAATAAAAGTGGAATAAAAATAAAAGTGGAAGTTGTATAAAATTAACAATGGAAGTTCATTCAAGAAACCACTATACCTTAACAATCTATTTGGAAATTAATTAAAAGAGGAAGTTGAATAGAAAAGGAAGTTGAATAAAAATAAAAATGGAAGATGCATAAAATTAAAAATGGAAGTTCATTCAAAATAGAAGGAAATCGAATAAAAATAGAAGCGGAATAAAAATAAAAATGGAAGTTGCATAAAACTGAAACCACCATACCTGAACGATCTATTTGGACATTAAATAAAAAAAGGAAGTTGAATAGCAAAGGAAATTGAATAAAAATGCAAGTGGAATAAAAATAAAAATGGAAGCTGCATAAAATTATCGCTTCCATTTTTATTTTTATTCCGCTTCTATTTTTATCCATTTTTATTTTTATTCAATTTCCTTTTCTATTCAACTTCCATTTTTTGTTGCATAAAACCAGTATACCTTAACGATTTATTTGGAAATTAAATAAAAAAATAAACGTGGAATAAAAATGGAAGTTCATTCAAGAAACCACTATACCATAACGATATATTTGGAAATTAAATAAAAAACGAAGTTGAATAGAAAAGGAAATTGGAAGTTCATAAAATTAAAAATGGAAGTTCATTCAAGAAACTACTATACCTTAACGATCTATTTGGAAATTAAATAAAAAAGGAAGTTGAATAAAAATAAAAATGGAAGTTGCAAAAAGATCATTAAGGTATAGTGGTTTCTTGAATGAACTTCCAAATAGATCGTTAAGGTATAGTGGCCTTTTTTATTTAATTTCTAAATGGATCGTTCAGGTATAGTGGTTTCTTGAATGATATGCAACTTCTATTTTTATTTTTATTCCACTTGAATTTTTATTCAATTTTCTTTTCTATTCAACTTCCTTTTTTATTTAATTTCCTAATAGATCGTTAAGGTATAGTTCTTTCAACTTTCTTTTTTATTTAATTTCCAAATAGATCGTTAAGGTATACTGGTTTCTTGAATGAATTTCCATTTTTATTTTTATTCCACTTGCATTTTTATTCAATTTTCTTTTCTATTCAGCTTCCTTTTTTATTTAATTTCCAAATAGATCGTTAAGATATAGTGGTTTCCTTTTTTATTCAATTTCTGTTTCTATTCAAATTCCTTTTTTATTTAATTTCCAAATAGATCGTTAAGGCATAGTGGTTTCTTGAATGAACTTTCATTTTTAATTTCCTTTTCTATTCAACTTCCTTTTTTATTAAAGTTCCAAATTGATCGTTAAGGTATAGTGGTTTCTTGAATGAACTTCCATTTTTAATTTTATGCAACTTCCACTTTTATTTATAATGCACTTGCATTTTTATTCAATTTCCTTTTCTATTCAACTTCCTTTTTTATTTTATTTCCAAATGGATTGTTAAAGTATAGTGGTTTCTTGAATGAACTTCAATTTCCTTTTCTATTCAACTTCCTTTTTTATTTAATTTCCAAATAGATCGTTCAGGTATAGTGGTTTCTTGAATGAACTTCCATTTTTAATTTTATGCAACTTCCATTTTTATTTTTATTCAATTTCCTTTTCTATTCAACTTCCTTTTTTATTTAATTTCCAAATAGATCATTTAGGTATAGTGGTTTTTTGAATTAACTTCCATTTTTAATTTTGTGCAACTTCCATTTTTATTTTTATTCCACTTGCATTTTTATTCCACTTGCTTTTTTATTCAATTTCCTTTTCTATTCAACTTCCTTTTTTATTTAATTTCCAAATAGATCGTTATAGTATAGTGGCTTCTTGAATGAAGTTCAACTTCTTTTTTTACTCAATTTCCTTTTTTATTCAATTTCCTTTTCTATTCACCTTCCTTTTTTATTTGATTTCCGAGTAGATCGTTCAGGTATAGTGGTTTCGTGAATGAACTTCCATTTTTAATTTCCAAATAGATCGTTCAGGTATAGTGGATAGCACAGTGGTTTATTGAATGAACTTCCATTTTTATTTTTATTCCTCTTTTATTTTTGGCATAGTGGTTTCTTGAATGAACTTCCATTTTTAATTTTATGCATCTTCCATTTTTATTCAATTTTATGCAACTTCCACTTTTAATTTTATGCATCTTTCATTTTCTATTCAACTTCCTTTTTTATTTAATTTCCAAATAGATCGTTAAGGTATAGTGGTTTCTTGAATGAATTTCCATTTTCCTTTTCTATTCAACTTCCTTTTTTATTTAATTTCCAAATAGATCGTTAAAGTATAGTGGTTTCTTGAATGAACTTCCATTTTTAATTTTTTCCAGCTTCAATTTTTTTTTTTATTCAACTTCTATTTTTATTCAATTTCCTTTTCCATTCAACTTCCTTTTTTATTTAATTTGCAAATAGATAGTTAAGGTAAAGTGGTTTCTTGAATGAACTTTCATTTTCAATTTCCAAATAAATCGTTCAGGTATAGTGGTTTCTATTCAACTTCCTTTTTTATTTAATTTCGAAATAGATTGTTAAGGTATAGTGGTTTTTTGAATGAACTTCCATTTTTAATTTTTTGCAGCTTCAATTTTTATTTTTATTCAACTTCTATTTTTATTCAATTTCCTTTTCCATTCAACTTTCTTTTTTATTTAATTTCCAAATAGATCGTTAAGATATAGTGGTTTTTTGAATGAACTTCCATTTTCAATTTCCAAATAAATCGTTCAGGTATAGTGGTTTCTATTCATCTTCCTTTTTTTATTTAATTTCCAAATAGATCGTTAAGGTATAGTGGTTTCTTGAAAAAACTTTCATTTTTAATTTTATGCAACTTCCATTTTTATTTTTATTCAACTTCCTTTTTTATTTAATTTTCGAATAAATGGTTAAGGTATAGTGCTGATCATTAAGGAAATTCCTTTTCCATTTAATTTTCAAATGGATCGTTAAGGTATAGTGGTTTCTTGAATGAACTTCCATTTTTAATTTTATACAACTTCCATTTTTATTTTTATTCCCTTTGCTATTCAACTTCCTTTTTTATTTAATTTCCAAATAGATCGTTAAGGTCTAGTGGTTTCTTCAATGAACTTCTATTTTTATTTTTATTCCACTTCCATTTTTATTCAATTTCCTTAACGAACTATTTGGATGTTAAATACAAACAGATTTTTAATTTCCAAATAGATTTCCAAATTAAAAAGGAAGTTGAATAGAAATGAAAGTATAGTGGTTTTTTGAATGAACTTCCATTTTTATTTTTATTCCACTTGCATTTTTATTCAACTTCCTTTTCTATTCAACTTCTATTTTTATTCGATTTCCTTTTCTATTCAACTTCTATTTTTATTCGATTTCCTTTTCTATTCAACTTCCTCTTTTATTTAATTTCCAAATGGATCGTTAAGGTATAGTGGTTTCTTGAATTTTTAAATGAACTTCAATTTTTAATTTTTTGCCACTTCCATTAATATTTTTGTTCAACTTGTATTTGGAAAAGGAAGTTGAATAAAAATGCAAGTGGAATATAAAAGGAAGGACCACTATACCTTAACGATCAATTTGGAAATTAAACAAAAAAGGAAGTTGAATAGAAAATGAAAATTGAAAATGCAAGTTCAGTCAATAAACCACTATACCTTAGCGTTCTATTTGGAAATTAAATAAAAATGAAAGTTGCATAAAATTAAAAATGAAAGTTCATTCAAGAAACCACTATACCTTAACGATCTATTTGGAAATTAAATAAAAGTGGAAATTGAATAGAAATGCAAGTGCAATAAAAATAAAAATGGAAGTTGAATAGAAAAGGAAGTTGAATCCTTAACGATCTATTTGGACATTAAATAAAAAACGTATAGCGACCCCGGTCTTTTTCCCATTTGATTATTGTATTCGGACTTATGTTCCGTGGATTCCGTTGTCACATTATTGTCGTTGTTGTCCTTGATTCCTTATTCTTTGGTTATAGGATGTTTTGGGCAGGTTGATTACAGGTTGGTTGAGTCTAGAAACAAATTCTTGATGTTCAGTTTTTGGCTTGCTCGCTCGAGCGAGCTTCTCTTCGCTCGAGCGAGGTCCTTCTTGGTTCGTCGCTCGAGCGAGCATTTCTTGGCTCGAGCGAGGGCTGCGTCCAGTGCTAGACCTGAGGGCAGTGTTTGTTGGCTCGAGCGAGCTTTCCTTCGCTCGAGCGAGATGGTTTGTCTTTGGCTCGAGCGAGCTTCTTTTCGCTCGAGCGAGGTCTGTTTTTGTGTCTGGTCGCTCGAGCGACCAGGTCTTCGCTCGAGCGAGCCTGTCCAGTATTTAAACGCAGCAGCAGTTTTAAAACGTCTTTTTTCACAATTTTTGATCCAGAAACCCTAGTTTCGAGTTTCTTTTCTCTCAACTCATCTTTTCCTTGGGTTTGATCTATCTAGAGGGCGTTTTTAATCTAGTTCCTTCATTAAAAAGGTAGAGGAGAGTGAGAGCTTTCATTTAATCGGAGCAATTGTTGATTTGGAGCACTTTGGGGTTTTGAGCACCATCTTCTCCTTCTCCTTTTGGGTTCTTCTGTTTAAGGTAGGGATTTCCTACTCCTTGTATACGTTTTAATCCTAAGTGTTGGTGTTTTGGTATGTGGGAGGTAGTTTGGTAATTTTGGGGAAAAACCTTAGGGTTTTGTTATAGATTAATTCATGTAATTAATTTAAAGGAGAATTGTGTATTGGTTAAATTCATGAGGTTTGGGGAAATTGAGATTTTGTTGATGTAGTTGAATATTTAATCACTCATCTGTGAAATTGATATATATATATTGTGATATTTATTTCTTGCTTAGAAATAATTGTTTTGGGGCTATCGGTGGAGGATAGCCAGTGATTGTTGTAGACCTTGCATGTGGCTTAGGTATAACTGGAATTTAGTCAGCTGTTTGACTGTTGAATTAATACAGAACATTACGTGTATTGATTATGTGTTGTATATGGCAAGTATTAATTATGTTGCATATGCATTTGGTTTTGGAGGAGATAGGGGATGAACTCCCGGTTTAGGGGAAGAAAGGGGATGGACTCCTAAACCGAATTTGTTGGAGGGTTTAGGGGAAGAAAGGGGATGGACCCCTAAACCAGATGTGTTGGGAGGAGAAAGGGGATAGACCCCTGTAGCATCACATTTATGTGTACTTATTGTTAATAGAAGTATTTCTATTGATTGTTGGCATGATACATCACCACCATGTGTATCAGTTGGGAAGTATGGAAGTGAATGTGATTGTGATTGATGTAACACCTGTATGTGTGTTTATTATATTGTAAGAAAGGTTAATCCGATGTGTTATCCTTGTTGAGTTGTTTGGCCAGGTTGTGAGCCATGTGGGTATAAGTGGAAAGTGAGTTGTGTCGTAGACCACGTGTCATAGACTGTATAGGCATTCGTGTCATAAAATTTGGGAATTTATTATCTTGTGCTAACTATGTATCGGATGTTAATGCTTTAGTTAATTCTTATGCCTGGTTTAGTATTTCTCTACTGGGCTGTGGCTCACCCTATATGGGAACTTCATTTTCAGGTGCAGATGGTTCACTGCCTCCAAGGACTTAGCTTGTGAGGGATTGGAACTCGAAGATTTGTTTCTAGTTTATTTGCTTTTATATGTAAAACACTCAAGCCTAGGGCTTTATTTGTTTTTGAGTTAGACTCATGGATTTGTGTCCAAGTATTGGCTTGGCAAGATGTAAGCCCGTAGGGCATTTATTTTGATGTTTTATTTCTTAATACTCTGATGAATGGAATTATATTCTTGTTTTGATATGATGATGTATGTTAATATTATTTATTATGGGTTTAATTTTGAGGGCGTGACAACTTGGTATCAGAGCGTACCGGGTTCGAATACTTTGGGTACGTGGGAAGTGATTAGTATCACAATGGGTTCGTCTCGTTTGATAGAGACTTAGTGTAATGATTGCATGCTTATAT
>JAXFYN010000615.1:0-67216 GCA_036172215.1 Camellia granthamiana
AACAAAGCATGCCCTAAAGATAGTCTTCTATTGCCTCGCATTGATCAACTAGTAGACTCAACAGCAGGGCATGAGCGCATGAGTTTTCTGGACGCCTATAGCGGTTATCATCAAATACCATTGTTCGGTCCGGATCAAGAAAAGACAGTGTTCATCACTCCAAGAGGGACTTACTGCTATAAAGTAATGCCGTTCGGCCTCAAGAACGCCGGAGCGACCTACCAGCGAATGATCACTCGGATGTTCAAAGACCAACTGGGGAAAACCATGGAAGCCTATATAGGCGATATGGTGGTAAAAATCAAGTTCGCTACAAACCACCTCACCGACTTGAGAGAAGTTTTCAACATCCTGAAAAACCACCAACTTCGCCTCAATGCCTCGAAATGCGCCTTCGGGGTAGGAACAGGGAAGTTCTTGAGATACATGGTCACTCATAGAGGAATATAAGCGAATCCGGATCAGATCAGGGCGATACAGGACCTCAAAGTGCCAACAAAGTCTAAGGAACTGCAAAAACTAGCCGGAATGGCAGCCGCACTGAATCGGTTTATTAGCAAATCCTCAGATCGGATGAAGCCCTTCTTCCAGCTCTTAAGGAAAAAGACAGCATTTGAATGGAATAGCGAATGTACCGAAGCACTGCAGAATCTCAAAAAATACCTCAGTACACCCCCTCTATTATCCACTCCAGAACCGGGAGAGGAGCTGTATCTCTATCTAGCAGTCTCAGATCATGCCGTGAGCGCGGTGTTAATTCGAGAAGTTGATAAGGAGCAGAGAGCAGTATATTACATTAGCAAGATTTTACTAGATGCCGAGACACGGTATCTACTACTGGAAAAGTTAGCTTACGCGCTGCTTATTGCCTCAAGAAAGTTGCAACATTACTTCCAGGGGCATACCATTAATGTCCTCACTGAATTCCCCCTCAGATCTGTATTCAGCCGAGCCGATTTCTCTGGCCGAACAGCAAAGTGGGCAGTAGAGCTTGGTGAGTTTGACATTCGGTATCAACCCAGGACAGCAATCAAGGCTCAAGTCTTGGCGGATTTTGTCGCAGAATTCACTCCCACCCAGAGTACCGAACCGGGGAATTTGAGTTCGGCACAGGTGCCATGCACCGCCGAACAAGAAAAACCCAGCGCTTCGGAAGCATGGAAGCTCTTTATTGGAAACATCTGGCAACTCTACGTCGATGGTTCGTCCAATAACCGAGGCTCGGGGGCAGGAGTAGTTCTTATTTCTCCAGAAGGATTTATCTGGGAACAGGCTCTCAGGCTAGGCTAGAAAGCTTCAAACAATGAGGCCGAGTACGAAGCATTATTGGCTGGCTTGCGGAGCGCCGAACACTTCAGTGCAGAACAGCTTCTTGTTTTCAGCGACTCACAACTAGTGGTAAACCAGCTTTCCGGGGTCTATGAAACTCGAGATGAAAGAATGGCTATGTACGCAGGCAAGGCCAGAGACCTACTCAGAAAATTTCAATCCATACAAGTGGAACGAATCAGTCGGGACAAAAATAGCCACGCAGATGCTCTGGCATGCCTAGGCTCATCAGTGGACACAAAGGATGCCAGAAGAGTTTGGGTTGAGTTCATACCAGAACCAAGTATTGCATCTCCGGTCCTCTGCAACAACTTAGAGCCGAGCTGGATGGATCCAATATTGGTCTTTTTGAAATCTGGTAAACTCCCCGAAGACAGAAAGGAAGCCAACAAGATCAGGCATAAATCAGCTCGATTCTGGGTCTCACCGTCTGGGAAGCTTTACAGACGTTCCTACCTTGGCCCCTACCTCCTATGTGTGCATCCAAATCTCGTCGAGAATGTTCTCTACGAAATTCACAATGGGATTTGTGGATGCCACGTTGGCGGGAGGTCACTGGCACACCGAGCCCTAACTCACGGGTACTGGTGGCCACAAATGCAGCAAGATGCACAGCAGTACGCGCAAAGGTGCGACAAATGTCAAAGGTTTGCTCCACTCATTCATCAGCCAGCCAAAACTCTCACTCCACTCACCAGCCCATGGCCCTTTGCGCAATGGGGCCTGGATATTGTTGGACCATTGGCGCGAGGCACTGGGAATAGGCGATTCTTCATTGCTGCAACCGACTATTTCACCAAGTGGGTTGAAGTTGAGGCACTGGCAAACATCAAGGAGGCAGACATAAAGCGGTTTGTTTTGAGGAATGTGGTAGTGCGTTTCGGCATTCCGCAGGTACTGATCGCGGACAACGGAACACAGTTCGATGGTAAGATCTTCAGGAAATTTTGTGCCAACCTCAGAATCGAGTATAGGAACTCTTCTCTAGGGTACCCACAGAGCAACGGTCAGGCAGAAGCGTCGAACAAAACCATCATCAACGGAGTGAAAAAGCGGCTTGAGCATGCCAAAGGCAAATGGGTTGAGGAGTTACCACACGTATTATGGGCCTACCGAACTACAGCACGACGCCCCACAGGAGAAGAAACACCTTACTCTTTAACCTATGGAATGGAGGCCATTATCCCACTCGAAGTAGGTCTCCCAACCCTTCGGTCTGAATTATTTGAAAGCTCCAGTAATGAGGAAGCTATCGCGCAAGCACTGGATATGGCAGAGGGCCGAAGAGAGGCAGCTCTGATCAGACTCAAAGCATATCAGCAACAGCTCATCAGAAGTTTCAACCGAAAAGTTTTCCCAAGGCAATTTGCACCAGGAGAATTGGTTTTGAGGAAAGTCATGGACCATAAACGGGTGCCTGGTGAGGGCAAACTTGGGCCGAATTGGGAGGGTCCTTACAAAATCACAGCCGTAGTTGGAAATGGATCTTATTACTTAGAGGATCTGAATGGCAAAGCAATACCTCGGCCCTGGAACGTAGCAAACCTCAAGAAATACTACCAATAGATTCACTCCCCAACCTCTTTATCAGGATGTAAAGGCACTTATTTGTTGACAAATACAAATGTTTTCCCACTCATCTCAGATTTATCCAATTCTTGTAATTAGCTTTGATGTTTATCAAATGGAATAAGCTTTGGCTCCCACCAAACGGAATTAGCTTTGGTCCTTACCAAACGGAATTAGCTTTGGTTCTTACCAAACGGAATTAGCTTTGGTCCTTACCAAACGGAATTAGCTTTGATGTTTATCAAACGGAATTAACTTTGGTTTTAACCCAAATGGCTCAGTTTTAGAACGACTGAACGGAATTTAAATTTGGTTAGCACTCAAACATGCTAAGTGGTATAGCTTGGTGGAAAATGTTTGGCAACTGAATTGGAATTTAGCCAAGTGGAATTGCTTGGTGGAAACCGCACTAATGTATCTTAAGTAAACATCTCTATTTAGCCAAGTGGAATTGCTTGGTAGAAACCGCACTAATGTATCTTAAGTAAAATATCTCTATTTAGCCAAGTGGCATTGCTTGGTGGAAACTACACTGACATATCCTAAGCACACATCTGTGCACCTACAGAACTTCTTAAGTATCAGCACAACAACACTTCAGTATTAATTCAAACAAGCAGAGTTGGAACAAACTCAACTGAGCTACGTCGAGAGCAAACTCCTAGCATCAACCTTACTTAGCTCCAGCCGGGGGCAAACAATTGTTTTCTTTCGAAACCTGCCTGGACCTGAGTAAGACATCTCTCTTTGCATCTCTCCCACTTGTACTATCAAAGTTGAAACAGACTCAAGCAGTTCTAGACAAGGGACAACTCTTCAGTATCAATCTTACTTAGCTCCAGGTGGGGGCAAACAATTGTTTTTTTTCAAAACCAACCTGGACCTAAGTAAGACCCACTTACGAACTCAAAGCACAGCCATACCACATATCCGTTAGCCACGCCGACCACTAGTTCGGCCCCGAGGTCCCAACAATGCTCGACAGGGGGCAAGTAGTGTAATGCCACACAGAGCATTAGTTCGGCCCCGAGGTCCCAACAGCGCTCGGCTGGGGGCAAGCAGTACAGAATCAGACAGAACATCCATAAGAAAGCAATACAGTACCAGATCGAGCATCTATTCGGCCCCAAGGTCCCAACAATGCTCGGCCGGGGGCAAGCAGTATAGGAAATGTTCAAACATAGAAGCTAAACAACATCAAATTGCAAAGTTCAAAGAGAAAATCACATCATCCAAGCAAAGGGCACAGAAGGCCCCACAACCAGCCAAAAAAAAAAAAGGAAAGGAAAAAATTGTCTTCACCAGAACAGAAAAGCAAAAAGTTCAAAACATTTCAACATCAACTTCCATCAGTAGTGGGCAATTCAGGAGCAGCATCTGCAATTTTGTCAAGGCCATCTGCGGGAGGAACAGTAGAGGAAGCTCCAACTTCCTGAGAAGTAGGAGCCACCTTAACCACATCTCCCGTGGCTTCGGTCTCTAGGGTTTCAACCCCCTCAACGTCCACCGTTTCAGTGGCAACGTTCATGCTCTAGGTCTTGCTCACAGAATCATCTTCTGGGGAAACATTGTCTGGCAAAACAGCAGGGGTAGGAGTAGTCTTCAGACCTGAGGATTTCGAAGGAACAGGGACATCATGATACAGAGAAGAGCCTTCGGGAACCATCGCAGTGGCTAAGGCACTCGTCCAACCCTTCACAAAGAGCTTGTCTCGCAGCACTAGAACCTCCTCCTTGTATGCCGCCCCAGCTTCATCCCAACCCTGTTGCTAGTGCTTGGCCTCCAACGCAGTACGCTCGGCAGCCATCACAACAAAAACGGCCTCCAGCTCGGCCACCTTCCCCTCAAGTCGAGCCTGGGTCTCAATGGCAGCCTCCTTCGATTGCTCAGCGGAAGCGACAATCTTGTTTAAACGGAAGGCTTCCCTCTCAGCGGTTCGGCGTCCTTCCTTCTCCGACTCTAAGTTTACTGTCAGCCTTTCTACGTTCATTGCAGCCTCCAGTACGGCCCTTTCCAGCTCTTCAGCACGGGTAATGGACAGGTGCATTCTCTGGATACACTGCAAAGGACGACAAGGAACTTAGAGAAAAGGAAGACAGCAATGCAACAGTGAAGTGAAGTAAAGCGAAGAAAAAAACTTACAGCAGTCAGCATTTGAAGGGTCCCCTTCAAGATAGGTATGTCACGAGGCCCATTATGGCCAGCCATATCAACCGGCATCAACAAAAACTTGGTCAAACTAAAGGCAAAATCCTGTGAAACGACAACTGAATCAGAGGTAGAAATAGGCCCGCCCTCATACGATATCGGCGGCTCCCATTTCTCAAAAGTATCATCCTCAGCAGGATCCTGAGAAGCTTCCCCCACCACTGCTTTGCCAGTTTCCCTTCTCCTCTTTTTTGCTCGTGCAGCGACTGAAGCTGAGGGCTCGGCAGTAGTTACAGGGGTCCCAGAAGCTCCAACCTCCATCTTCACCTCCATGAGGCTCTGTGCCTTGGTCTTCTCCAAAGGGGTTTGCACAACGCCAGAGGCTCCGAAGGCCTCGGCCTCTAAATCCACCAACACCCTTCTCTTTGCCACAGACCCGCTCCCTGCGAAACTGGGGGCAGGGGAAGGCGCTCTCTCAGGAAATGCATCTTGACTACTGCGACGTCTCGGGACCAGCGGGGTGAGAGATGTGTCAGTCTCGGTATCAAAGTCCAGAAGGGCAGCAGCGAGTCTTGCCTTCTTCGGAATAACAGAACGGTAACTTGACTGGTAGTCCAACAACTCAGGTGCAGATCTTTTCTTATATCTCAAGGCAGCCTTGATGGCTTCAGCATTCTCCCGATTCGGCCTTCGCTGGAAACGAGAAGGTTCTGCAAAAAGAAAGCAACCCATCAGAGCAATATTCAAAATAAAGTAAGAAACACCAAAGGCATTAAAAGGAGAGGCCCGGACCTGGGTAGCTGTCTTTCTGTGGCATCTGTTCAGACTGAAACTCGGTTCCGGTGGGAAACTCCCAATTTCCACCAACTTGCAGGAAATCGTCATTGTGTTTATCCGAATTAGGTAATCCAGTAACTAAGTGACAATCAGCGGAGCGAACACGCAGGTAGTATGTACTATGGTCTTTGTTATGAGAAAGGGTGTAACATCCCAAAATATCCCATATGTCAAGGTTCAGGCCTAGTCGTCTATTGAGGGCGATACGACGCAAACAACACGGAAAAGATTCATAGACACCTGCATTGGGGTTAACTGGACTTGATGCAGAAAACGGTGCACTAACGGATCAAAAGGAAACCGAACCCCTCCCTCGACAATCGTAGCGACGGGAAAGGCAATGGTGTTCCTCGTACCCATACGTTTAGCGTCTACTTTCGCCAGCGTAAGGGCAACGTCATAAGGAATATTGTACTCTAGACGGAACATGGCCATGGCCTCTGGGGTATCAACCAAGGAACAGAACTTCCCCATTTGACTAAACTAGTGGGACAGAAGTGAGATTCAGATAACAGGATATGAGACACAGATAGCAAGTGCACCAGACCAAATGATTAAAACAGAAAGGAGAAAGAGAAGAAGAGTCGTAAGAGGACTTATAGAGATCACAGCGGCGATAGCAAAGCAGGATCAGCGGCGAAGAAGCCCAAGCGGAGCACCGACGAGATCGGTCCAGAGGAATGGAAAGAGGCTCTCTCTCTCTTTTTTTCTTTGGAACTCACTAGAGGAATGAGAAAATCAAATCAAGGGATTTGGATTGATGGCCTGAGCATTTATTACACCAGTCGGCGCGCAGGCATACAAATCACGACCTTCAGTATGGAATCGACGCATTATCTCTGCACACCTATCACACGCCGCCACGTGTCACATGAAAGGACGCATGCAGGAATCGTGTGTCAGGATTGAACCGTCACCAAGGCCGAACTGGGAAGGAGCCGAAACGACGCGACGCTTGGAAGGCAGAACAATAGCTCCCCCCAAGGGGAACCTTAGCGCGAGCTAGGGGGCAAATGAAGGGGCTAAGTGTGAAATGGGTCAGGTCCAAGCCTTGGGCCGGCCCAATCTGACAAAGCCCAAATCCAAGTTGGTCAGATGAGTATATGGACAGATCAGTTGAGCCCAACTTCATGATCAACAGCCCGCCCAAGTCCTCCAGCACTTGGGCCCAACCCGTAGCGGAAAGGCTAGCCCAGCCGTGGTGCTGGTCTGGGCCGAGCTGCGGGACGGAACTTGTGGGCCGAACAGATAATGACCCAGCCCATCTCCGTAAATGGGCCTAGAAAAGGCCGAGCCGAGGCGCACCAGTACCGAGCTGGAGAAATCTCGCAAGGAAACGTGGGATCTGTGAGTGCAAGCATGTGCAGGTTGCCACCTCAGCTGGTCCCCCACACCTAAAATCACGGAAGTTGTTGAGCTAAAGGAATGTGGTTTGTTATCAGCATGCTTACAATGAGAATATACAATCAATGACAACCATCAAGTGGTCCCCCACCTAGAGCAATGCTGAAAGGACACCTGGCAGCACCTATACTCCATGAACTCACCTTGAGAAGCAAGTAAGGAACACTATATATATATAACATGAACTTCACATTGAAGGTAACTGAACAATTCCACTCAAAACGACACTTACATACAAATTCGACTCTACCTTCCTTCACCGATCGCTAATTCCCACACCAGAGGGGTTATCCGGCCAACCCCGGCCGGGCAACTCTAACGGTGCTTTTTGTGGCAGGAGTCCTGATCCCTGGATAGTCCAGCTGAGTGCAAAGCCCCGATCCACTTTCATCTAGTGCGGAATCCGGTACGCACATGTTGTATTCTACAAAATGGAATAGTGATAATGAAAGAAATCATTAATGTGTGAAGATTACTTCTATATTACCCTTCCGTATTCCAGAACTGATTTGGATTGGCTCTATTTTTGATTGGGGATGTTTTTATCCAGTCGAGACTGCTGCTGAAGTCCTAGAGGGAGAAATATTGAGAGTGGCGGTATCGAAACCAAAGAATGGTAACGCATAGCAGGAGCCAGTTGTGTCGGTTGTTCCTTCGCGCTCTGGTTTCCAACCTGCTGTTTGGTTGGAGGATTTGGGAAGCGATTTGAAAAGGGAAATAGAAAAGGTAGGTGAAATGAGAATAAAATATACCTACATTTCACCTAGTTTCACATACCGTTTCCCTTTTCATTTCCAAATCGCTCCCCAAATCTCCCAACCAAACACAAGAGAGAATTGTATTGAGTAACAGTTGGTACATAACATGCTATTATTCAAATTGTATGCTTCAATGTAGTTCAAATAAATCTCATTTTGTCGAGCTTTTTCGACATAATATCATAAACAGTTTAAGTACATCGATTAAAAAAACAAAAAAAAGCTTAAACATCATGTCCAGATTATTGACTCTGGAAATGAAGAATCTAATGACAATGCTATTTGGGTTTGTTTTGAGTATGACCATTTTCAGTGTTGTAGGAGGATCAATAGGAAATAAAGCTTCTTTTGTTTGCTCGTTGCAGTTGGTATTTGAACTTTAGAACAGAGCAGTTCATGAATTTTGTGGGGTTTAATGAATCTTGTTTTCAAAAATGAAGAGAACCAAAGTTTGAGGTGGGAATGTCAGATTGATCCCCTGCCACAGTAAGTGTGCCGTGTGTCCACCTCTTCAGCATTTCTAGTGCAGCTTTGGGTTGATCCATTGGAACCAAGTGACCATCATTGTATGCCTGATTGATGTTGCAACAAAGAAATTTGTCAAAATTTGGAATTTGTAAAACACACACACACAGAGACCTTGAGGAAAGTGAGGGAGCCATAACTTTTCATGATTCCTGTCAATGCACCATCAACAACAAATGGAACAGCAGGAGCAGTTGTGAAGTACTTCTATTGCATGAGATTAACCCATCTATAATTCCCTGCCCAAACCAAAACACACCATGATTGCAAATGCAGCCAAAGAGACTATTTTCCCGTTTATCAAGCAAAAACTATTAAATAGGTACATAATTATTTGCCTGTGTTATGGCACACGGTCATGTAACTACTTCTATTGTTTTAATAAAAAAAATGGTCACATATCCTTTATTATACACTGTCATATGGTATTCTTGAAACTCTTAACATGCTTCAAACTTGGATTGTACATTAGTTAAGTCGAGTTCAGCGGAATAGTAGGTTATTTAAGTTTGAATGATTAATCTTAAAGAGTTTTGAAATATATTTAACTTATTTACTTTTTGAATCAATCTTAAATGATTTTTAATCAAATTGAGCCTAACTCAAACAATTTAATTTGTTTATTTATTCATTTATTTATAAGAGATCACTTTGTGTCTGGTCTCGTAAAAGAACATAAGATTGAAATATAATTTAAAGAAGTATACCAAGCCAGTTGCAAATGAGATCATACTCCCCAGCATAAATGAGCATATTGATTCCATCTTCAAGGAGAGCAGGAATCCCAACTTCCAGATTCTTCATCCAGTCGGCCAGCATGGCATCATACGCAGGGTTGCTACACGTAACAAATTGAATGTCTCCAACCCCAAGAGCTTCTCGAACCGCTTTCTGATTCAGAAATTCGACTACGTTTGACAAGTCGTAGCACAGTGGCCCCTCGCATTGCTTTCTTATATCATAGACCTGCACACAGATCAACATCACAAATGTTATAATTTATAAAAGCGTGCATAACATAGCATGACCCAAACAACGCGTTAGAATGGGAGAGTGTGGGGTTCTTACATTACGGTTAGTGCCATTGAGATTCAAGACCTCATCCAATATGGCCATGCAAACATTGAATGCATCTGTGCAAGTTGAAGTTGATCCACTTGTAGCTAATAATGCAAAAAAATTCATACTAATTAAACAAGGGTAATAATTACCAATTGCAAGATGAAATGAAAAAAATAGTATACTACAAGCTGAATATGTTATATAAATGTCTCTCACATTTTCAAATATTTTCGGCAAACAATAATCGAGATATAGTATTTTTTGTGGTATTTTAGTATAATAAAAATATACTTTATATTATAATAGGAGTTGAACATAGGTGAATATATAGTCAGAGTTTTGCTTAGGGCCCCTGAAAACTCAATACCCGCCCATGTATTTTCTATGCTATTTTTTTCCCCCTATTCGTATCAACCATAATATTTTTAAGGTAAATTAGACTCACATCTCCTAATGTTGGAAGAAAATACAATTAGTTCTACAATTTCAACATAATTACACTGATATTCCTCAAGGTTATAATTCAAAACACTTAAATTATTTTCCATCAGTAATTCATTACGCATATAAATAAAAAAATGATGTTGTCATTTCTTTTCTACTAAAATATATATTAATCTTTGTTTAATTTAGTATCTACATATCTTTGACATTAGTTTCGGTAGCTCTATCCATACAAAAAGGGTTACTGTAATTATCTCAAAAGTGTAGAGTTGACTGTATTTTCTCTAAAATCTCAAGTGAGTTGAGTGTAATTTATCCTTTTTTTTTATTTATTTTTTTTAATAAGCTTAACTTATTAATTTATGTTGAAGTTACAAAATAGATAAATTGACTTGTACACAAATGTAACTTTCATATTCACATTAATTTATCTTAATTTATTCATATTGAATTAACACTCACACACTTAATTTATTTTGAGATGACAAAGTTGTAGTTAGTGATGAATTAATCTCCAATTATAATAACACCAATATAATTTTCATCAAAAATATTAGTTGGCCAAATATGCCATATATGTTTTATTTTTTGTAATAAATTTGACACAGAAAATAATAACATGCTATTTTAGCACAACATATAGCATGTGTCTGAGTCGTTAAAATAACTTTGAAAATGAGAATAAGATTGTGTACATTTTATTGTTTGTAGATTTCATTTTATTAGAAGTCTCAGATTGTCTTTTTTATATTCTAAACTATTGGAGTCTTTTTTATATTCTAAACTATTGGAGTGGTTATTTTTTGTTGCACTAAATACTCCTCCACACTCAAAAATGCATTTAATGAGAAGAAGAAAAAAAAGGAAGAATAGAGAAATATAGGGAAATGGAAGAATTACCACAAGCTTGGATAGCCTGTTCGCATGGAGGAACCAAATCGGTAACATTGCTATATTCAGATTGGTTAATGAGTTTCGTGTACAAAGCAAAATCAGGGTATGTGGCGAACTGGATTGCTGGATTAGTCAGCCCATTCCCAATTGCAAATCCCTGTGTTCATCCATTTATACCCACACTTCATTCAATCAACTAAAATCTAAACATTTAAAACCATAATAAAAATCTCTTGTAGACATGTATATATATACCTTGAGGTTAATGAAAATTCCTTCCTTGGCTTTGTTTCCCTTGTCAACCCGAGAAGCGAAAGCTGGAATGTAGTGACCCGCGTATGATTCTCCGGTTATGTAGAAGTCATTGTTTGCATAGTCACCATGTTGCTTGAAGAATTCCTAACATTATACACGGGGAGAGTTAGCATTTTTTATTTTTTATTTTTTATTTTTTAATTGACGGAGAACTTCTACCATTTTTTTCGGTCATCTAGTAGAGGTTTTATGAATAAATTTTAATACACTTTATAACTTGTAAACCACGTATATCAATTAAGTCTAAATATTTATATATATGCGAGTCAAACATAAAACCTTTAAAAATAATCTCGTCAACCATTGAGTGGCCTTGCGAGTTATTACTCCACTTTATTCTCACCTTTTTTTTTTTTAAATTTTTTTTATTCCCACCCTTAACAAACCTAATTCCAAGCTTTAGAATACATCAAGAGCACAGTGAAGTTTTGTTTTGAGAGGGTGTTTGGTTGGCAACCACATATAGGCCCTGTTTGGTAGAGCTGTAGGAAAGTGCTTATAGCTTATGCCTAAACAGCTTATAGCTTATAACTATGAACATAAGTTGATTTCTGACTTATAAATTAAGCATCTCCTACCTCACTCAAAGAATAAGCTGATTTCTAACTTCCAAAAAGCTATAAGTTATAAGCTATAAGGTAAACAAAACACATCAAAATAGCTTAAATTAAGCTGAAAGCTGAAATAAGCAGCTTTTAAGCTGCACCAAACAGGGCTATAGGCATGATACAGATAAATATGAATCAAGTTTAAGTTGAGAAAATCTATTGGAGCATCTTTAGTCCACAAGAAAAATCAGTCACTCTGTTTGTTTTCAATTTTCAGAATTCATTTTTTAAAAAATTTTATTTTTTTATTTTTTGTATTTTTTTTGTTTTCACTAAATTTTTTTAATATTTTAAACAGAATTTTTTTTTTAATTTTTAAACAAACCTAACATAAATACACTTAGAATGTATAATATTTGTAAAAAAAAAAAAACCTTTAAAAAATTCACTAAATATCAAAAATAAAAAAATAAAAAATAAAAATTCAATATATTTTTCGTATTTTTGTGTATTTATTAATTTTTTAAAATATTTTTTCATAAATAATTTACTATTTAGATACATTTAGGTAAGGTACATCTAAAAAAGTAAAAAAATTGCTTAAAATTTTAAAAATATTCACTAAAAATAAAAAAATGAAAAACAAAAAATTTAATTTTCAAAAAACTGAAACCAAAACACTGAATGACACTCTAGATATTTAATTAACCAAAGGGCAAATTACACAAATAGTCTCTATAGTTTGGGACTTGTGTCACTTTAATCCCTGACTTTTTAATTGTGACACATTTGATCCTGAATTTTGAATCTTGTTCCAAATAAGGACAATTGAATATATAATTAGATTTTTCAAGGGTAAAATTGTCAATTTGATAAAATATAAACTAATTTGACAAAAATAAATGTCAAACAAATATTTTTGAATTTTTAAAAATTATTTCTACCTACTATAAATAAAATTATGTAAAATTGATAAATCTTTTAGACATTTATTCATTTTTTTTACCAAATTAATTTTTATTATGTGTTGGATGATAATCATGTAAAATTAATTTTAAAAAATTAGTCATGTAATTTTTATTAATTTTACATAATTTTATCATTGGTAGATAAAAATAATTTTAAAAAAATTAAAAATATTTTTTTGATATTTATTTTTTTCAAATTAGTTTATATTTTATCAAATTGACGATTTTACCCTTGAAAAATCTAATAATATTTTCAATTGTCCTTATTTGAAACAAGATTCAAAATTCATGGTCAAATGTGTCACAATTGAAAAGTCAGGGACCAAAGTGACACAAATCCCAAACTATAGGGACTATTAGTGTAATTAACCCTTAACCAAAAGGAAAATTTGCTAACTACACAAAAGTTCTATGCAAAAATAAATAAATAAATAAAATCATACACAATAATTTGCCAATGGGATTTTTGTAGTTGCATAACATAGTGATGGTCTCTTTGTTTTTGGATGTTGAATATAAATAAGGTGATGCTAATAGCACTCAATTTTTTTTTTTTTTTTTTTTTTACCCTCATCCTTTTAAATATATATATTTTTTATAATTACAATTTAATTTTATCATAAAATTTCAATCATATCCAAACTTTAATCATACACCACCCTAGCCACCATCATCACCTCTGGCTGTCACCCCCACCCTCCTACAACAACCTCCTTCTTCTTTGTTTGCTGTCTTGGCTTTCTCTTGATGGTGGAGATGGGCTGGGTATGAAGAGAAGGGGGAGGGAATGGGGAAGACAATAATATTGATACAATAAATTTATTCCTAATAACAAGATTGTTATTTATATTGTAATTGATTCATGCCATGCAAAAAGAAGAGACAATTATTAATCAAACCTGCAAGAAGTCATATAGATCATTGCTAATACTCTCTTCATTGTGGCGGGTGTCATTTGCACTAGAACTGTAACTAAAACCAGTTCCAGTAGGCTGGTCTACGAAGATTAGATTTGATTCCTACAAAGCCAAAAAAAAAAACACAAGTCATAACAAATGGTATATAAAATTTTGTCATACGTAAAGAAAGAGAGAGAGAGAGAGAGATAGAGAGTATACCACACCTGGTCCCAACCAAAATTATTCCAAATGAGAGACAAGTTATTAGAAATATGAAAAGGACCATTTTCATAGAACAAAGCCAGTTCACTGCTACACCCTGGACCTCCAGTCAGCCATATAACCACCGGAGCACTCTTGTTGCTTTTCCTTGATTCAAAGAAAAAGTAGAACATCCTGCATCAACCACCCCCATCATTTGAATTTAAACCAAACTTTGTTTTTTTTGTTTTTTTATTTTTTCCAGTAATACGACATATTCAAAAATTTTATCATAAATATCAAATTTTTTTTTTTTTTTTAGTGAATAAATCATAAAATAAAACAAAAAAACTTACAAGAATACAAGGGGAATACTCCAGCCCTACCAAAGCTATACAAAACTGTGTGGGTTGATTTCTGACCACACTGCCAAACTAGTACTTAGTTGGAGAGCACCGATAGAATAGATTAAACCCAAACAACCTGTCACAGAAAGAAGAGATTCCGGTAGTGGTTCGTCCACCTGGGGACACTCCGATGATCAAATCAGTTATCTTTCAAAGATAGCGAAAGTGCTTAACTCACTATTCAGAATATCAAAAGTGTACCTTAGACCCATGAGGGTGCCTCCCTTTTATAGCCAACACAAACCTAATCCCAATAGAAGCCTAACCTCAATGGACTCTGGATTACTGCTAATCTTGAACTCCCAGTAGGATTGGGATAAACTCTCTAAGAGTCTTATCTTTATCCACATTGAAGTCTTCTCTCACTCTAGGACTCTTGTCCCTTATCTGTTTACCTTGGATTCCAGTATCTTCGCAGATAACTTCGGCCTAACAGAGATTACCTCGGCATTATGATCAGGACACGTGGCACCTCAGCTAACACTTCGGTGCCACCTCGGCCACGTGTTGCCATTCAAAAATCATGTCCCCACAACTGCCCCTTAGGTTCTATTACCATGACATACTGAGGTGATGGAACCTATGTCATTTGAACTCATAGCACGTCGATTAAGCTAACTCCATTATTTATTGTCGAAGTCAAGACTCGTCGGCTTAATATGACCAAGATCTGTAATCTGTTTTCCCCAATGCCTTTAGAGCAAATAATCAAGTCGGTTCAAATTAATTTAGCCGAGATCATCCTACTAGCTGAGGTCCTCGCTTCATTAAACCAAGAACTTCAAGAGTCTCAACACGCGTGTGAGCTGTCACGCATAATATTTCAACCATTTTTGCCACGTGTCTTTTTCCTACTGAACCGTACTTGACACATGCCATCAAGTCGCATCGTTTTTGTGTGCGCCGTCTGACAAGCACGTCGCCCTAGGCACATTGATTGCAATTTTGCCGCCATTTCATGGTTTTGATCAAAACCACTTCTCTCTCCCCGTCTTTTCACTTTTACATCTTCAGTTTCATGCTGACTCTCTCTCTCTACTCTCCCAAATCCGCCATTGCTTTCAAGCTCTTAAGCTCTACAACCACTGTGTTCACCTCCTACGGTGAAACTTTTGCTGCCTTTCTCCGATTGCTACCATCATCTGACTCCGGCGTACCTCACACCGGCTTCATTCTCTTCGGTGAGTTATTTCTGTCCCCTTCGTCTCAATTTCTTGTTGTACTTTAAACTATTGCGTCCATATATTGCTATTATGACTCAATTCATGTTCTTGAATCTTCGTTTTTGTTGCAAATTTTCCCTTGTTTGCAATTTGTTCATGGAAATACACATGTATACACAATCTGTTTCGCACACTTGGTTTTTTGCCACTGTTCTTGGTCTCGCACCCTTGTACACACTCTGTCACAGTGTTCTTAATAGTTCACTTCTATTCTTGATTCTAAATCATTGTTTTTGTTTCTGTTTCCAGATTCTTACCTTCAATCTTTGTTTGCCTAGACTTAGGTTTGGGATTTGTCGTAGAACTCACGAATCTTAGGGAAAACTGAAACGAATTCCTCTTAGATCCTCACAAATTCTCACCCGAGCACACATTTAGGTTTTAGCCGAGGTCCTTCAAGCCCTCACAAGACACTTCCTTCTGAAATCCAACACATTCTCCAAAGCCGACGTCATGGGTATGTGGAGGTATAGGGTAGACACCCCAACTAAGTTAAAATACTTCGGGCAGGAGTTTTCCATCCCAGCCGACGTTTATCTCAGGTTGGCAGGGGAGGATGACTCCATTATGCCCACAGTTGACTCCATGCCCTTCCTAGTTGCAGCTTTCATAGAGTGTGGACTTAGGCTTCCACTTGACATCTTTTTCTGAGAAATCCTCCATTACTACAAATTGAACCCAATGCAGCTCGCCATTAACTCTTACCGAGTTATCAACAGCACAATAGCCTTAGCCAAAAAAGAGAACGCTAGGGTAACTTTAGCCGACATCCAATACTGCTACACCATGCGTGGCCTCAAGTTAGAAAAAGGCTACATCTACTGCCTCAAACCAAAGTCCACCGAATACAAACTTGTTGCCGACCTCCCAGACTCCAACAAGGGAGCTGGGGACGATTACTTCATTACCTCAGGTAACTAGGAGTTCGCTCCAGAGGAGGATCTTCACCTCTACCCTCTTAGCTGAACAGTATTCGTAGAGGGTACTGGTAAGAGTCAAGTGTTACATTTTTTCCAAGTCTTTAATACTTTGTTCTTTCTATATGTTCTAACGTCTGTTTTTCTTGTAGCTCTTCCACAGCCACCAAAAGACTTCCGTAAGTCCTTCTTCCCCAGCAAGGACTTGAAGAAGTTGTTGGATCTGCTAGTTCAGAGGCAGAGAGCTCATTTGTTACTCAACTACATCCCGACTTACAAGTCGGTTCTTCCCGACATCTCGAAGAAGAAGAGCAAGTCTCCTCTTTCCGCCACAACTCCACCAGCAACTTTATCACCTCGGCCAGATCAGGGATCAACTTCCGATCTAGCTGAGCAGCCATCAACCTCAGCTTCATATCTGATCCCTCCATCTCAACGCAAACGCCAACGCCGAACTGCAATTACTGCTGAGATGGGTCACAAGAAAGCAGTTGCAGACGATCTTCTGGTCGACATCCCCGACACTGTCAACGCTCAACCATCACAATCCCAGCATCAACCAAAGCCAAAGCCCAAAAGACTAAAAAAGGCCCAGCTTAAGGCAACGGTGACTCAGATTGGCACTGAGGATACCTTGCCCATTTCAAAATTGGCCGAGAGTGAGAAGACCCCATTCGTTGCCGAGAAGAGGCCCACCGAGGCCGAACTATCCCAATCAACTCGGTCGAAGAGGCTGAGGTCTGAATCGGCAACAACCTCGGGCTCTATGAAATCTAATGCCCCCTGGGCTTCCCCCATTACAATTGAGGACAAGCCGGTTAGAGCTAGCGACAGCACCGATGATATTGAAGTCGGCGTTGCCCTCTCTACCGTGCTGCTCCTCCCCTAAGATCTCAATTGCAATGCTGAGATGAGCAATTATGAGAACTTTGCTATGATGTTGCAACGCTTCGTCCAAGTAAGCCCCTGACACTTGGTACTTTTTCATTTTCTACTATTTCATACTTAGAGAGTTTTACTAACTTGTTTTTTCCATTTCTTCTAGGCGATCCAGCATGGCCACTCATTTGCGATGCAGGCCTTTGCCATCAAGAAGGAGTTGGAAAATAAAACCAAGGAGGCTGCAAGCTTGCAGAGGGCCCTTAATAAGGCTGAGGGCAAACTGAAGGGCTTGACAGATTAGGCTGAGGCAACCAAGAAGGCTCAGGACGAGGCCAAGGAAAATGCTGACGTTGTAGAGGCCATTGCCAAGGTCCTTGCGGTCGAAAAGAAAGAGGTTGAGGCAAAGATGGTTGCGGCCCAAAAAGAGCTTCAAGATGCCCTAGCCACAAAAGAGGCCGAGATCAAGGCTGCCGATGAAAAGGCGTACGCCAAGGAGGCAACCAACGTCAAGGAGGACTACAAAAAACAAGTGAAGCAAGCATGCAACAAGGGTTTCACCCTTGGTTGGATGGTTGTCCTCAAAAAGCTGGATGTCCCTAAGGACTCCCTTCTTAAGAATGCTGGCGACCTCCCTCTGCCATTCCCTCCTACTCCAAGCCAATCCGAAGACGATTTTGAGTCCGAGGAGGAAGCTTTGGTCAGGAAAAAGAAGGAAGTTGCTGGGGCCAAGTCCCCTACTCTGAATGAGCAAGTTGTGGACTTGTCTCAAGATGAAGAGGGTGAGGTCTCCAAAGATGCCACTCCTGAGAGGACAACATCGGACGCGCCTATCGCCGACAAGAGCCTCGACCAGACTTTCAAAGAGATCGACGCCGAGCTCGCGGCTGAGAAGGCTGCCGAGAAGAGTTCCCAAATGTCCTCTGAGCCCCAGACCCAACCAGCTAGTGACGTTGAATAATCTAGTTTCTTTACTTCTTGTACTTTTTCTTACTTTTGAAACAATGTAAGCTTTATTATGGCCGAGGTGTTACTTTTGTAATCTGAACAATTACTCTTTAATGTCAGGCCGACGTGTATTTTTTCCTTATCTGAATGCATTCTCTAATTTCTTCTTTTAATGTGATTGAATGTTTGTCTTCCTTTTACTGTCTTGTATGTTTCTATACTTAGAATCATTTACATGTCTTCAACGTACACCTTAATTGTGTAATCTTCTCGGTGTGGAATACTTCGGCTATACCCACTAACAATTTTGCCTCGGCTTTGACCTAACACTTGAAAATATTTCTTATAATTTCAACAAGTGTTAAACCAACTCCCAAGTATCATTCTCCAGCCCTCTGCCCCCTAATGTGAACTTAAGTTCCACTCAGGTTCTCACTAAGTGTGTGACTTTGACCTTGTCGCTGAGGTCAGATTCTAACCAAGATTGACCGAGGTTATCAACCTCGACCTCTTTGTTAATCTACTGACATGCACTTAGCTTCAATCTGTGTCTGATTCTGCCGATATGACAAGTTCAGGTTAATTTAACTTAGTTCAACTCTATTATATGCAAGTAGAAACTTTGCCATATAATAAGTCTAAGTTATTCGTCATGTTTCAATCAGAAACATCACCAACTTAGTTCAACTCTATTATATGCAAGTAGGAACTCTGCCATATAATAAGTCTAAGTTATTCGTCATGCTTAGAAACATCGCCAACTTAGTTCAACTCTATTATATGCAAGTATAATTCAACTCTACCATATAATAAGTCTAAGTTATTCGTCATGTTTCGCTTAGAGACATCGTCAAGTATCTTATCAGTCATACTGCACAAGTTAAAAAATCAAGTTAAAACTTTATTATTACTTCGGCTAATAACAAAACAAAAGAAAACTTAAAAAACAAGAAAATCTAATGATAGAAAAACTTCAGATTGCAAGTATTTCAGGGTCTTGGCAACTCTTTGCCTTCACTATCCTCAAGCCGATATGCCCCGTTGCCCAAGACCGAGATGATTCTATAGGGTCCCTCTCAATTCGGGCCAAGCTTGCCCTTTCTGGGATCCTTCTTGTTGCTGACGACCTTTCTCAGGACGAGGTCACCAACTTGGAACTCTCTTGGGTTGACCTTCTTATTATAAGCCCTGGCAAGCTGCTGCTGGTATGCCCCCAGGTGAATTGCTGCTTTCTTTCTTCTTTCTTCTAGCAGGTCCAGATCTCGGGCCAAGAATGCCTCATTCTCCCTGGGTTTTGATCCTTGGAATGACTGCTTCTGTGCCATAGGCCATGGCAAATGGGGACTCCCCAATTAATCTTCTCGGCGTAGTCCGATATGCCCAGAGTACATTGGGCAACTCATCCACCCACTTTTCCTTTGCTGCTTGCAGCCTCTTCGTGATCCCATCCAATATAACCTTATTGGAGGCTTCTACTTGACCAATACTCTGGGGAAAGCTTGGGGTAGAGTAATAGTTCTTGATTTTGTACTTTGTACAGAAGCTCTTGATTAGCTTACTGCCAAACTGTGTACCATTGTCAGCTATTATTACTCTTGGGATCCCAAACCTGATGATGATGTTCTTCCAGATGAAGTTCTTTACATCAACGTGCCGAATCTTTGCAAAGGGTTCAGCTTCTACCAACTTGGTGAAGTAATCTGTTGCTACCAGCAGGTACTTCCTTTGTCTAGTTACTTGGGGCAGTTTTCTAACAAGATCCATGCCCCATTGGGCAAATGGCCAATGACTGGACACTAGGTTCAAGTCTGCTGCTGGTTGATGTATTAAAGGTGCAAACCTCTGGCACTTCTTACACTTCTTGACATAGGCTTCAGCATCTTTCTGCATGTAGGGCCACCAGTACCCCTGAGTAATGGCCCTATGAGCAAATGACCTGCCCCTAGCGTGGCTTCCACATACCCCTTCATGTATCTCATACAGAAAATCTTCAACCTGTGTAGGATGCATACACCTCAGAAGAGGTCCAGTAAAAGATTTTTTGTAGAGATGTCCTTCTACTGTCAAACTGAATCTTGCCGACTTCAGTCTGATCTTGTGCGCTTCTTTACGGTCATCTGGCAGCTTCCCATCTCTAAGGAATACTATTATTACATACATTCAACTTGGTCTCATCTCCATACACATTGCTTCACGCCCTGTGTTCAGTGATTCTATGTTTGGACCTGACAAGTAGTCAACCATTATCATTCTTGCCTCTCCGGGCTTCATTGCACTAACCAGGTTGGCTAGAGCATCAGCATAACTGTTGTCATCTCGGCTAACCTACTGTAATCGGCAATTTTGAAATAAGGCTACCAGTCTGCCCACTTCCTTTGCATAGGCCGACATTCTTTCATCTCGGGCTGTGTATTCGCCTGTTGCCTGGTTGACTATAGGCTGGGAGTCACAGAAAACTATTACCTCATCAGCTTCCATTGCTACTGCCAGTTGTAATCCTACGATTAGTGCTTCATATTCTGCTTTATTGTTTGAGGCTTTAAACCCCGAACGAATGGATTGTTCCAGTATCTGCCCATCTGGTGATACTAGTACTACTCCTGCCCCCGCTCCTTGTCGGTTTGAACTCTCATCAACAAACAACTGGAAAGAGTCGCCGATGTAAATGCTGTAGGGCCTGAGTTTCTCTTCCTTCCTTTGTTCTGCTGTCCCCCGCTGGGTTCTTCCTTGCTCATTTGGATGCTGTATACCTCGGCTCAACGGAGCCCGATGTATGACGGCTTCTGGTGTGAACTTGGCCACGAAGTCAGCCAAGACTTGGCCTTTGATTGTTGTTCTGGTTCTGAATTCCAGGTTATATTGGCCCAGGGCCACTGCCCATCTGGTATTTTTCCTGTCAGATCTCCCTGTTACAATAAGGACCTCAAAGGATGTTCAGTTAACACCACAATTCTGTGGGCGTGGAAGTAATGATTCAGCTTTTTGGAAGCCATTACTAAAGCCAGTGTTAACTTTTCCAAGGGTAGGTATCTAGTTTATGCATCTGTCAGGGTTTTACTCACGTAGTAAACTGCCATTTGCTCTCTCTTTTCTTCTCTAACTACTACTGCACTCACTGCGTGCTCTGAAATTGCCAAGTATAAGAACAACTCCTCTCTCGGTATTGGATTTGAGAGAACTGGAGCTGTGGTCAAATACTTCTTTAAGTCAGTCAGGGGTTTTCGCACTCTTCTGTCCACAAAAAGTCCGTGGCTTTCTTCACTAAGCTGAAGAAAGGTTTGCATTTGTCAGAGAGCTTTTACTTATGAATCTATTCAGGGCTGCAACCCTTCCAGTTAACATCTGCACTTATTTTGCCGATGTTGGGCTCTTTAGTTCTAAGGTGGCTTTGATTTGAGCTGGGCTTGCCTCAATGCCCCTTCTGGTAACCAAATATCCTAAGAACTTACCAAACCCAACTCCAAATGCACACTTCGATGCATTGAGTCGGAACCGATATGTTTTAAGGATGTCAAAAACTACCTTTAAGTCTTCTAGATAACCCTCAGGTTCTTTGGTCTTCACGACCATGTCATCTATGTATACCACCACAGTTTTGCCAATTAGATGTCTGAACATCTTAGTCACCAATCTCTGGTAAATTGCTCCTGCATTTTTGTCACGACCCAAACCCGCCCCTATGGGTTTAGCACCGTAACCGGCCAGTAATCCGAGATTACCGAAGGCCTACTGAACAGTAAGACAGTAAAACAGAGTACAGGGGCATGGCGGAAGCCAATACAGTAAATTAACTATGTCCAATGAGCTGTGACAGTCTGTATGCCAAAAAGATTTTTTTTTTTCATACATATATGTATATATATATATATTCATAGTGCAGAACGGTACATACATCATTTACAACATACAGTGTAGGGACTTAATCCCTAATAAACAGTACAGTAACAGTGTTACAAAAACAGTGCAAGACAGACGGGGAAATAAAAACACCCCTAAGCCATAGCTTGGCAGACTCGGAACCTTGCAGTGAGGCACAGTGGTTGGCTTGACAAAACTGGAGTCACCCCGACGCTCCTAGCTGCGGTCTGGTGCCTGTACACCTACATATATATATGAGCAGTGAGCTAAAGCCCAGTGAATAACATAATGCGTAAAGGGGTTTAGAATGAATGTCCTTACAGTAATGAAAACAGTTCATTTCAATCAGTGTATCAGTTATTCAGTACAGTAAACAGTCATATGTGGTACATCCATTAGCATAACAGTACAGTAAGCAGTAGGTCTGAAAGACCGAACAGTAGTGATGGCCATCAATCAGTAAACAGTAGTGGTTCCACGGGGGAACTGACAGAGATCTCTGTAACAGTAACAGTAAACAGTAGGTGCTAAGGATGCCATAGTACAGTTCAGAATATAGGACATACATTCATTCAGTAAATAGTAAACAGTTCAGGAAACAGTACAGTTCAGAAGATAATCATTTTGAACATATCTTTACACAATTGTTACTTACAGAGTTCTGGGCTACAGTAGGCTAGAGCGTCCTCTTGGAATGCCAACCCTATACAGTTAACAGATTGAACACACACTAAGTTTCACAGTTGGGAAAGATAACAACTTAATCCCTAAATTTGCCCCGGTGTGTTCTACATCTATATCCTCTTTAAGATGCCTTAAATATGCCCTAGGAATGCCTAGGATGGAAAGAGGATGCAAAGATGCACTTAGAAACACTTTACAAAATTTGCTGAAAACAGGGGTCTCGCTCGAGCGAGGATCCTTTCGCTCGAGCGGACTTGCAGACAAAGGAGCTCCGCTCGAGCGTGTATTCCTTCGCTCGAGCAGACTGCGTGCTACAGTAAAAATGCTGGATGCTCAGATTTTACGCCCGACGCTCGCTCGATGTCCGCTCGAGCGTAAGACACAGCTCTTCGCTCGAGCGTAAGTCCCCTCGCTCGAGCGTACGCCTGCGCGCACCAAGATGCTGAGAGCTTGAAATTTACGCTCGAGCCACCATTTCCTCGCTCGAGCGGAGCTCGGAAGAAACGATGGTCGCTCGAGCGTAGGAGCCAAATTCTAGAATTTCCAGATTTGCCTCCCAAACTCAAACCAAGCATTCCTAAGCTCAAAACTCGACCTCTTGGGCCCAAATTCAGGAAAACATAAGTAAACTCATAGAATAACATGTTACAAAGGCCAATTTGAGAAATCAAGGCCCAAGGGTGTTTCAATTAAACTCATTTCCAAACCCAATTTCAAGAACATGCTCCAACATGACATGCATGAATTTTAAATCAAATTAAAGCTTCACAGCTTGTTCAATTGAGCTCATTTCTTCAAGAACATGATGAAATCATGGATTATGATCAAAAGATGGACATGCATGCAAGGTTTCCATGAAGTCAAGCTCAAAACTCTTCACTATACACATGCATGCAACAATTAAGCTACAATTCAACATTACAAGCCATAGATTGGCTCTGGACTTCAACTTAGCTCTAAACCATGCAAGAACTAAACTCAAAACATATACAAGAGTGCAATGAACCTACCTCAAGTCTTGTATTCAAGGTCTAGGAGCTCCATTAGCAACTACACTCTAATTTCCTTCAAGTTCCAAGCCAAAACACAAGATGAATTCAACTCTCTCAATTCCTCTCTCTCTATGGTCGGTTGAAACAAGAAGAATGGTTGAGGAAATGTTGTTTGAGTGTAATAAGATGGTCCCTCAAGTGTTTGGATAAGGCCCACTCACAATGGCAAAGGTGTAAATAAGGCAACTTATGCAATTCATCAATATTTAATCCAATTTAAGCATACCAAATCACATTTTAATTAAATATACTATAAAATCACATAAATTCTACTGATCATGGAACATTAATTAATTCCAGATTCGGTCGCCGATAAGGCCTTCAATTTGCAAATTAAACGTTAAACCATGGACAGATATTTAAACAATCAAACAGATAAAATGCAAATTAACATATATATATTCAATCAATTCAGTTCTAGTTTTCAGTCAGTCGATTCAGTATTTTATTCAGCTCATTTATCAGTCATAATCAGTTCAGTTTAACGGTAATCAGTGGTTATTCAGTAAACAGTGGTGAGGGTTATTACAGTCTCCCCTCCTTAAAAAGAGTTTAGCCCTCTAAACTCGAGTTACCTTCATTCTGGAAGAAGACAGGATTCAGTGGAAACAAATCAGGATATCTCTTGGCCATGTCATCTTCCCTTTCCCAAGTGGCATACACGCCACCATGGTTTTACCAGTCAACTTTCACTAACGGGATTTCCTTGTTTCTCAACTTCTTGATTCGTCTGTTTACAATCTGTATAGGCCGCTTCTCATAAGTGTAGTCATCACTCAACACTATCCGAGTAGGCTCAATCACATGGAAAGGATCCCGGAGATAATCTCTCAACATCGAAATGTGAAAGACGTTATGCATATACTCCATTTCAGGAGGAAGCGCAACTTGATACGCCACCGGATTGATTTTCTCAATAATCTCATACGGTCCGACGTATCTGGGCGCTAACTTGCCTTTGACTCCAAAACGAGTCTAGCCCTTCATCGGTGTCACTTTCACAAAGACGTGATCACCTACTTCATACTCTCTGTCTTGCCTTCTGACGTCTGCATAACTTTTCTGTCGGCTTTGTGCAGTTTTCAATCTCTGTTGTATCAGTTTCACTTTTTCAGTTGTTTCATAAACAATCTCGGGTCCAAGCAAAGGCCCATCTCCAACTTCTGCCCAGCAAATCGGAGATCTACATTTTCTGCCATACAATGTCTCGAAATGCGCCATATCGATACTCGAATGATAACTGTTGTTGTAGGCGAATTCAGCTAAGGGCAAATGGCTTTCCCAGTTTCCCTGAAAATCAAGGACACACATTCTCAATAAATCCTCCAGAGTCTGGATGGTCCTTTCTGACTGGCCATCTGTCTGAGGATGATAGGCACTACTCA
Source organism: Camellia granthamiana (assembly GCA_036172215.1). Taxonomy (NCBI): domain Eukaryota; kingdom Viridiplantae; phylum Streptophyta; class Magnoliopsida; order Ericales; family Theaceae; genus Camellia; species Camellia granthamiana. The sequence goes on from JAXFYN010000615.1 coordinate 25,255, forward strand.
GCTTCAATTCAGTACCCAATGCAGTCTGTAGGCTCTGCCAAAACCTCAATGTAAACTTCGAATTCCTGCCAGAAACAATGGACACAGGCACTCCATGCAATCTAACAATCTCATCAATATAGAGTATAGCCAATTTGTCCGCATTATAAATTGTCTTAATAGGTAGGAAGTGAGCAGATTTGGTCAGTTTATCAACAATAACCCAAATTGAGTCCATACCTTTATTGGAGCGAGGCAATCCAACGATAAAATCCATCGTGATATGCTCCCATTTCCACTCTGGTATGGGCAAGGGTTGCAGTAAGCCTGCGGGTCGCTGATGTTCCGCTTTGACTTGTTGGCAATGAAGACATTTTGATACAAAGTCAGCAATTTCTTTCTTCATTCCCGGCCACCAAAAGTTCTGTTTCAGATCTTGGTACATTTTTGTATTCCCTGGGTGGATAAAAAATTTTGAGTTGTGGCCCTCTTGCAGAATTCTTCTTTTCAGTTTAGCCTCATTCGGTACACACAGTCTTTCTTGAAATTTCAATACATTATTTTCAAACTTGAATCCCGGCCTCGGTTTAGATTCTCTTTCTTCGATGATCTTCTTCAAGAAGTCATCATGTTGTTGTCTCTCTTTAATCTCTTCAATCAAAGACGGTTGAGCAGAAATAACAGCTAAGGTTCCACCTTGTTCTCGCAAAACAACTTCAATTCCAGATTTTTCAAGATCACAAAGAAACTCTCTCTGCCCGGTAAGCAAACAAGCTAGGTTCCCAATCGATTTCCGACTCAAAGCATCGGCAACGGTGTTGGCTTTTCCCGGATGATACAGAATCTGTAGGTCATAATCTTTGATCAACTCTAGCCATCTCCGCTGTCTCATATTCATTTCCTTCTGGGTGAAGAAGTACTTCAGACTTTTGTGGTCGGTATATACTTCACATGTTGCCCCATACAGGTAGTGACGCCAGATTTTTAATGCAAATACCACTGCAGCAAGTTCCAGATCATGGGTTGGGTAGTTCTTTTCATGAGGCCTCAGTTGTCGGGAAGCATAGGCGATTACTCTCCCATTCTGCATTAAGACACATCCCAAACCCTTATGAGAAGCATCACTAAATACAGTATAACCATCCGTACCTGAAGGTAAGGTGAGAATCGGTGCAGTCACAAGTCGAGTTTTCAACTCTTGGAATGCTGATTCCCTTTGGTCAGTCCAGTCAAATGATATCCCTTTCTGTGTCAGTTGAGTCAATGGTAAGGCAATTTTGGAGAAATCTTTGACGAATCTTCTGTAATATTCAGCCAATCCCAAAAAGCTTCGGACTTCTGTCACATTTGTTGGTCTAGGCCAGTTTACTACAGCTTCAATTTTCTGTGGATCAACTGAAATCCCATCTTTGCTAATAACATGTCCCAAAAACATAACATGGTCAAGCCAAAATTCACATTTAGACAGTTTAGCATACAGTTTCTGTTCTCTTAGGGTCTGTAGGGCAAGTCTCAGATGATGTTCATGTTCTTCTCTAGTCTTAGAATAAATCAGGATGTCATCGATGAATACAACAATAAAGTCATCAAGGTACGGTTTAAAATTCTATTCATGAGGTCCATAAATGCTGCCGGTGCATTGGTAACTCCGAAAGGCATAACTAAAAATTCATAATGTCCATACCTCGTTCTAAAAGCAATTTTATCAATGTCTTCTGGTTTAACTTTTAGTTGATGGTACCCCGATCTGAGATCAATCTTGGAAAACACTTGTGCACCCTGTAACTGATTAAATAAGTCATCAATACGTGGCAATGGGTATTTATTTTTCACAGTTACCTTATTCAATTCACGATAATCAATGCACAGTCTCAGTGAGCCATCTTTCTTTTTCACAAACAAAACCGGCGCGCCCCACGGTGAAGTACTGGGCCTGATAAACTTCTTGTCCAACAATTCTTGCAATTGTACTTTCAATTCCTTCAGTTCAGTCGGAGCCATTCTGTAGGGAGCTTTAGATATTGGCTGTATACCCGGAATCACGTCGACGGTGAACTCAATCTCCCTGTCAATCAAATCCCCTGGCAGATCATCTGAAAACACATCTGGGAATTCTCTGACTATAGGAATACAGTTCACATCAGTTTTAATATTATCATTAGTAGACACAGTCAATACAGAACACAGATATCCCTTACACCCCTTTCTGATCAATTTAACAGCTTTCACAGAAGAAATCAAATACGGAGGGGGTACTACTCCAACCCCATTAAACACAAATTCAGGTAAACCAGGTGGACGGAAAACTACTTGTTTCGTTACACAGTCAATGGTAGCATGATATTTTTGTAGCCAGTCCATCCCCAATATTACATCAAAGTGATCAATGTTCAGTGGCAGTAAATCAATAAACAAATGCATATCTCCAACAATAATCTCACAAGCAGGATACATATATGCACATGTCATGGATCCCCCAATAGGTGATGATACAGCTAGCAGATAGTTCATGGGTTCTAAGGGTCTATTCAATTTTCGCGAAAAAGCATGCGATACATAAGAATGTGTAGACCCCGAATCAATCAGTACATATGCATTTTGAGCACAAATAGAGAGGATACCTGACACAACGGTCTCAGTATTTTGCACGTCTCCCGGTACTAGGGCAAACACTCGGCCCTGCCTCATAGGCTCTTTCCCGGTAGCTTTGGGGTTTGATTTTGGTGCTACAGTTGATGCTGCGGCGCTGCCTGCAGCTTTACTATTGCCCGGAGCAGTGGAAGGGCAATCTTTCACCATGTGGCCCACCTTGCCACACCTGTAACAAGCACCAGAGATTTTATAACAAACTCCCTTATGATTCTTACCACATTCAGAGCAGGGTGGTATAAAACCACTCCCCTGGTGGGAGCTAGTTGTTGACCCTGTATTCTGTTTCTTATTCAATGGGTTATGCTTGCCTTTCTTAAACTTGAAACTCTGCCTTTTACCACGCCATTCAAACACTGGTGTTTTAGTTTTCAATGCTTCGATGTTTGCCTCAGCCATCAAAGCTCGGTCAAGGACATTCACATAGCTCGGTAATTTCAAGACATTTATTCTGTCAAGGATTGCAACATTCAGGCCGCCTTCAAATTTTCTGGCCTTCTTGTAGTCAGTGTCCACCATATGTGGAGCATATCTAGCAAGCTCGGTAAACTTTGTCTCATATTCAGCAACAGACATGGTGCCTTGTTTCAGTTGTTCGAACTCAGTTACTTTCCTGTCTCTGATACATTGCGGGAAATACTTTTCGAAGAAGGCGATTTTGAATTGAGCCCAAGTCATTACGGTAGTTTCATCACGGATGAGCATCCACCACCTTCTGGCCTCTTCTTGGAGGGTAAAGGTGGCCAACAGTACCTTGTGTGCCTCGGAGCACGGAAAGACTTCAAATAATTTTTCAGTCTCCAGAACCCATGCTTCAGCTTTTAACGGTTCAAGGCCTCCCTGAAAGGATGGCGGTTTCAACTTGCTGAACTTATGGGTGAGAGCAATAATATCCCCATTATTAGCATTCACATTTTGTACATTTACATTCTGTTCTGGTACAGCCGGAGGAGGAGGAGGAGGAGGTGGGGGCTGTTGATTCAGTTGTTGGTCCAGTCTAGTAGTTATCAGTTCCATCATTCTTTCCAGTCTGGCCATTCTGGCCTCAGAGGATGAGGATTCAGTTTCATTTGCAGTGTTTGCATTATCCATTTCACTATAAACAGTTATAACAGTTTCAATCATAAGCAGTTACACACTTAAACAGTTTACCATATAAGCAGTCATGTGTTTAAACAGATTAACACATTAACATCTATTCAGTCACCACACACTTATCATGCTCATGAATGCCCTAATCGCTTTTCTAGGACACCCTATAGCTCATTTGGACACGTGTGTGCTGTATAACTCGTGGTTAAGTATCGCTCTGATACCACTCTGTCACGACCCAAACCCGCCCCTATGGGTTTAGCACCGTAACCGGCCAGTAATCCGAGATTACCGAAGGCCTACTGAACAGTAAGACAGTAAAACAGAGTACAGAGGCATGGCGGAAGCCAATACAGTAAATTAACTATGTCCAATGAGCTGTGACAGTCTGTATGCCAAAAAGAATTTTTTTTTTTCATACATATATGTATATATATATATTCATAGTGCAGAACGGTACATACATCATTTACAACATACAGTGTAGGGACTTAATCCCTAATAAACAATACAGTAACAGTGTTACAAAAACAGTGCAAGACAGACGGGGAAATAAAAACACCCCTAAGCCATAGCTTGGCAGACTCGGAACCTTACAGTGAGGCACAGTGGTTGGCTTGACAAAACTGGAGTCACCCCGACGCTCCTAGCCGCGGTCTGGTGCCTGTACACCTACATATATATATGAGCAGTGAGCTAAAGCCCAGTGAATAACATAATGCGTAAAGGGGTTTAGAATGAATGTCCTTACAGTAATGAAAACAGTTCATTTCAATCAGTGTATCAGTTATTCAGTACAGTAAACAGTCATATGTGGTACATCCATTAGCATAACAGTACAGTAAGCAGTAGGTCTGAAAGACCGAACAGTAGTGATGGCCATCAGTCAGTAAACAGTAGTGGTTCCACGGGGGAACTGACAGAGATCTCTGTAACAGTAACAGTAAACAGTAGGTGCTAAGGATGCCATAGTACAGTTCAGAATATAGGACATACATTCATTCAGTAAATAGTAAACAGTTCAGGAAACAGTACAGTTCAGAAGATAATCATTTTGAACATATCTTTACACAATTGTTACTCACAGAGTTCTGGGCTACAGTAGGCTAGAGCGTCCTCTTGGAATGCCAACCCTATACAGTTAACAGATTGAACACACACTAAGTTTCACAGTTGGGAAAGATAACAACTTAATCCCTAAATTTGCCCCGGTGTGTTCTACATCTATATCCTCTTTAAGATGCCTTAAATATGCCCTAGGAATGCCTAGGATGGAAAGAGGATGCAAAGATGCACTTAGAAACACTTTACAAAATTTGCTGAAAACAGGGGTCTCGCTCGAGCGAGGATCCTTTCGCTCGAGCGGACTTGCAGACAAAAGAGCTCCGCTCGAGCGTGTATTCCTTCGCTCGAGCAGACTGCGTGCTACAGTAAAAATGCTGGATGCTCAGATTTTACGCCCGACGCTCGCTCGATGTCCGCTCGAGCGTAAGACACAGCTCTTCGCTCGAGCGTAAGTCCCCTCGCTCGAGCGTACGCCTGCGCGCACCAAGATGCTGAGAGCTTGAAATTTACGCTCGAGCCACCATTTCCTCGCTCGAGCGGAGCTCGGAAGAAACGATGGTCGCTCGAGCGTAGAATCCTTCGCTCGAGCGTAGGAGCCAAATTCTGGAATTTCCAGATTTGCCTCCCAAGCTCAAACCAAGCATTCCTAAGCTCAAAACTCGACCTCTTGGGCCCAAATTCAGGAAAACATAAGTAAACTCATAGAATAACATGTTACAAAGGCCAATTTGAGAAATCAAGGCCCAAGGGTGTTTCAATTAAACTCATTTCCAAACCCAATTTCAAGAACATGCTCCAACATGACATGCATGAATTTTAAATCAAATTAAAGCTTCACAGCTTGCTCAATTGAGCTCATTTCTTCAAGAACATGATGAAATCATGGATTATGATCAAAAGATGGACATGCATGCAAGGTTTCCATGAAGTCAAGCTCAAAACTCTTCACTATACACATGCATGCAACAATTAAGCTACAATTCAACATTACAAGCCATAGATTGGCTCTAGACTTCAACTTAGCTCTAAACCATGCAAGAACTAAACTCAAAACATATACAAGAGTGCAATGAACCTACCTCAAGTCTTGTATTCAAGGTCTAGGAGCTCAATTAGCAACTACACTCCAATTTCCTTCAAGTTCCAAGCCAAAACACAAGATGAATTCAACTCTCTCAATTCCTCTCTCTCTATGGTCGGTTGAAACAAGAAGAATGGCTGAGGAAATGTTGTTTGAGTGTAATAAGATGGTCCCTCAAGTGTTTGGATAAGGCCCACTCACAATGGCAAAGGTGTAAATAAGGCAACTTATGCAATTCATTAATATTTAATCCAATTTAAGCATACCAAATCACATTTTAATTAAATATACTATAAAATCACATAAATTCTACTGATCATGGAACATCAATTAATTCCGGATTCGGCCGCCGATAAGGCCTTCAATTCGCAAATTAAACGTTAAACCATGGACAGATATTTAAACGATCAAACAGATAAAATGCAAATTAACATATATATATTCAATCAATTCAGTTCCAGTTTTCAGTCAGTCGATTCAGTATTTTATTCAGCTCATTTATCAGTCATAATCAGTTCAGTTTAACGGTAATCAGTGGTTATTCAGTAAACAGTGGTGAGGGTTATTACAATTTTTCAATCCAAAAGGCATCACTCTGTAGCAATACAGCCCTTTTGGGGTGATAAATGTAGTCTTCTCCTCATCTGGGGGGTACGTCGCTATCTGATGGTACCCCATGTAGGCATCCAGGAAGCTCATCGTTCCATGCCCTGAAGTGGCATCCACCAATCGGTCAATCTTGGTTAATGGGAAACTATCTTTGGGACAAGCCTTGTTTAGGCTGGTAAAGTCCACACAGACCCTCCACTTACCATTCTTTTTCTTCACAACCACTGTGTTTGATAACCATGTTAGGTAATTTACCTCTCGAATGTCTCTGGCCTCCAGAAGTCTGTCCACTTCCTCAACATGCATTAATGTCGGCCTCCTTGCTCGCTAGATGACAGGTTTAGCCTACCTGACCACATTCAGTCTATAGCAAGTGACCTCGGGTTCAATGCCAGGCATCTTGTATGGTGTCCATGCAAACACCTCCAGATTTGCTCTCAAGAATGCCTCTAGCTCTTTTTCCTCTTCCTCGGCCAAGCCCGAGCCGAGAAAGAAGAAGCATTCTTTGTCCCCTTGCTGGACAAGGATTTTCTTTAGGGCTTCCTCACTCTTTTCGGCTGGCTCTTTGCCGACGTCCTCCAGGACTTCTATGTTCTCGTCTTCGATCTCTGCTGTTTCTGCTTCTCGTATGTTGCCGGTAGATTTCATTGCCGCCATTGAGCAATTCTTTGCCTGCAATTGATCCCCTCTGACCTCCTCTACTCCATGCTCTGTTAGGAACCGCAATAACTAATGCAATGTTGAGGGAATAGCCCCCATTGCATGTAGCCATGGCCTTCCCAGGATAGCATTGTAAGGGGAGGAGGTGTCGATTATGGTGAACTCTGTTTTTATCTTCTTGGTGCCAGCCTGCACCTCCAAGCTCACTGCTCCCAGGGGCCACGTCGGCGTTCCATTAAACCCAACCATTGGGCCATTGGACTGCTCCATATCATCTTGGTGAAGGCCAAGCTCCTTGTAATACTTGACATACATGATGTCACAAGAGCTTCCCTAGTCAACTAAGATGCGCTTTACTTGGCATTCTCCAACTTGGAGGGATATTACCAAGGCATCGTTGTGTGGATGCTGCACCATCTCCAGGTCTTCCTCAGTAAATGACACCACTAGTCCCTGGCTCTCGTCTGCCCTAGGTCTCTTCTTCCCTACCTGATACACATGTTGTAGGTGTTTTACCTTTTGGGTTCTCCTCTTATCTCATTCTCATTCACCTTCGAGTGGATCACATTGATCACTCGAAGTCCGCTTGCCTGCGGTTGTGGTGCTAATGGGGGTGGTGCTGTCGGTGCCTGGGGCAGTCTTGCCTGCTCTTCCCTTGTCTTGGCCTCGTCTACCAGGTCCCTTAAATGGCCCTGTCTAACCAGGTCTTCTAGATGTGTCTTCAGGGCTCTGCACTCCTGAGTTAGATGTCCAACTTCATTGTGGTAAGCACAGTGCTTGCCAAGGCTTCTTCCCATAAATTTGCCTGGTACCCTTGCTGGTGCTCTGTAATAGAGCTGATTTCGGATTTTCTCCAAGACTTTGTAAACCGGGATTCGGAATACGGTTGTAACTGCTTGTGCAGCCCTTAATCCTATCTCTGGTTTGTTGTATCCGCCATCACCTCGGTCTCACTTCGGCGAGCCGTTTTTCTTCTTTAGTTTCGACGCCTTTGTCCCCGGCGTGTCCTCCTCGGCCCTGGCATACTTTTCTATCCTGGCCATAAGTTCCTTCATACTTTTTGGCAATGCCTTTGCCAGTGATTTTCGGAGCAGGCAATCATCTTTCAGGCCGTTCTTAAACGATACGACCGCCACCTCTTGGTTGCACCCTGGTATTCGGTTGAATACCTCATAATACCTTTTGGCATAGGCCCTAAGGCTTTCATCCTCGCCAATTCTCAGGGCCATCAGGGCGTCTACCCTTAATGGTTGTAGTTTGTTTGTCACGAACCTGGCCACAAACATCTCGGCCAGGCCTTCCCAGGTTTTCACAGTTCCTTTCGACAACTTGTGAAACCAGTCTGATGCAATTTCCCCGAAAGATGAGGGGAACACTTTGCAAAGTAACGGCTCGTTCCCAGTGTATAATGCCATCAAGTTCAGGTACAAACCAACGTGAAAGTTGGGGTCCGACTTACCGTCGTATATCTGGAACCTCGGCATGTTAAACCTCTTCAGGGCTTCTAATTTGTCCAATTCTACTGAGAACGACGTTTTCAACTTGACAGGGGAAGTTATCTCGGCATCTTGTTGCTTCCTTTGGAGGTAATCCCTCAGGTCCTCCTTGGTTCGTCTAGGAGATCGGCTATCGACGGATTTAAGCTTTTTTGGTGCGCTACTCCCAATTTCATTATGAGTCCTCTTGGACCTTTCTCCATTAGTTGCGTCGAAGCACAACTCCTGCCCTTGAACATGCCGATGTTCTTTGGGGTTAGCTTCCTTGGTGCGATGCGTCTCTCTAGAATCTCCCCTTCTTGACTCTCCTCGCCCGACCTCTCTTAAAGGCCGGTGAGAGTGTTTTTCTGTCTTGCTGTGCTAAGGGACTGTAGGGACTGTTTTCTGCCCATCTTTTCGGGCATCTTTCTTGGCCGCTGGAATCAGCGTATCTTGTAACGGGAATGGTGGCTGCATGACATTGTTCTGCATCATGAAATTGACGACCGTTTGCAGGTCCGCCAATTTGTTCGCCATTCCCTTCATCTCGCTATGCCTCCATAGGCATCTTTCTTTCTACACTTGGAGGTCGTCCTCGTTATAATAGCTGCTTCGATTTGATTTCTTTGACGTGTCGCCCTCCTGGCCGACGTCCTTTTTTTTGTGATTCTTATCATGAGTCTCTTTGTTGCAGTTGTCTTTTTCGACGTCAAGGTCAACAGGTTTCCCACTCCCAGTAGGAGTGTCGTCTTCAATCTTCTCTTTCTGTCCGTTATTGGCCATCTATTCTCCTTTCTTTCCCACTGACGGCGCCAAATTGTGTGGGTCAATTTCTGACCACACTGCCAAACTAGTACTTAGCTGGAAAGCATCGGCAGAATAGATTAAACCCGAACGACCTGTCACAGAAAGAAGAGATTCGGCGGTGGTTCGTCCACCCGGGGGCACTCCGACGATCAAGTCAGTTATCTTTCAAAGATAGCGAAAGTGCTTAACTCACTATTCAGAATATCAAAAGCGTACCTTAGATCCATGAGGGTACCTCCCTTTTATAGTCAATACAAACCTAGTCACAATAGAAGCCTAGCCTCAGTGGACTCTGGATTACTGCTAATCTTGGACTCCCAGTAAGATTGAGATAAACTCTCTAAGAGTCTTACCTTTATCCATACTGAAATCTTCTCTCACTCTAGGACTCTTGTCCCTTATCCGTTTATCCCGAATTCCGGTATCTTCGCAGATAACCTCGGCCTAGTCGAGATTACCTCGGCATTATGATCAGGACACGTGGCACCTCGACTGACACTTTGGTGCCACCTCGGCCATGTGTTGCAATTCAAAACTCATGTCCCCACAAAAACCAACCAACTAAAACCTATCTGCTAGCAAATATCTGGCTAGCACAAACAAAATAAGCCTATCAAAACCTATAAATACCAATGTTGTTACTTTATTTTATATATATATATATATTTATTTTTAAAACGGGACCTTTTTTTGTTTTGTTTTTAAGTTACGTTGATATGGAGATAACCTTTCTTTTTTCGCCCATTATTTTGACCAACAATAATTCTATGATCTCAGAAATGAAATCAGATAAATAAATAAATAAATAAATAAAACAAATCTATGATTGATAAAGTTAGTGTTGTGAGCTCCCGTAAATTTAAACAATTGATGTAAAATTCTAAGTTTTTTTTAGATTTTATGTGTGGGATTATAGTATTGCTCTTTGACCAATTATGGCTCCTCTTTCTAGCGCTTGACTGCCGATATGATTATTTTATTTTGTTTTATATATAAATAAAATAAATTAAAAACAACATGATCCTGTATGTGGGACAAATGAGCCAATTATAGTTCTTGGACCCATAAAATGTGACTAATTTTTTATTTGTTATTTCAAAATAAGAATACTTGGGGCCTCCATAGACAGCAATAACTTTGGGAAAAAAGGTTTTCCATCAATTACAAATTGAAACCTACAAGAATTGACTTCAAAAGTTCAAAATTTTAAATAATAATAATAAAAAAATGGAAAAAATAAAAAGAAAAAGAAAAGCATTGAGCACCTAAAGCTTGAAAACGTTAATGAATACCAATAACTTAGTACAGCTGTAATCAGAGAAATAGTATTATAAAATGGATAATAAAAACAAAACAAAAATCATTTTCTCAAAAAAGCCAAGAAAAGATAAAGACACCGAAATTTTGACCTCATAAATCACAATGTGCAGTTACAAAATTAGATTAAAAAAAGACAACTCAATGTACAGGATTTCCATTAAAATTTAGTTAGAAAAGAAATATTAACACCACTTTGTCATTTTCATCCAAAATTAAACTCCATCATGCACAATAATTTACACCCCAAAAATATAGGACCGTCCTGTTTCATTGATCATCTTCATCCAACAAAATTAACTACAAAAAAAGAAAAAAAAAGGTATCATTCATACATATCAGAAAAAAATCAACAATTCATTATACCTTGCATCTACGGTGTGTGGAAGGCGATAATAACCAGCATGGTGACCCAAGACTTGAATAGAATTATTCGCAGGGTCACCAAGGACATTAGGAAAGATCAAAGTCTTTTCCACCATTAGTGGAGCATCTATCAATGAGTCTTCCTCCAGTACCGGGCTGCCCGTGTTGAAGGCATGTTTGGGGGACAAGTTAACGGCCTGGATGAGTTTTTGTGCCTGTGTTTTTGGGGAACTGACTACTTTTGAAGATTGGGAAGGTTTGGTGTAATGAGTTCTTGCAGATGAGGAGAGTGGAGTGAGAAGAAGGAAGAGAAGAGAAAGACAGAGGTAAGAGACAGTTGGTGCCATTGCTGTGTGTGTTGTCTTGAGAGATAAGATAAGAGTGATGGTTTGGTCTCTTGGATATATATAATAGGGTGTGATAGACCGTTTGGACATCAATAATGTGCCTGTTTTGTGCAGCTTAAAAGCTGCTTATTTTAGCTTTCAACTTAATTTAAGTTATTTTGATGTGTTTGGTTTAGCATATAGCTTATAGCTTATAACTTTTTGGAAGTCAGAAATCAGCTTATTCTTTGAGTGGGACAGGAGATGCTTAATTTATAAGTCAGAAATCAGTTTATGTTCATAGTTATAAGTTATAAGCTGTTTAGACATAAATTATAAGCACTTTCCCACAGCTCTACCAAACAGGGCCAATGTAATCTACAATTTTATTTTATTTTAAGAATTTGGGTAGGGATGGCAATGGAGGGCAATGGGGCGTGTGGGGACATATTTTGTGAATGACAGTACGTAGCCAAGGTAACGCTGAAGTGCCAGCCAAGGTGTCACGTGGCATGGTCCTGATGTCGAGATGATCTCGGCTAAGTCGAGGTTATCTGCGGAGATATCGGAATCCGAGATTAGCAGATAAAGGACAAGAGTCTAAGAATAGGGGAGGACCTCAGTCTGGAAAGAAATAAAATTCTTAGGGAGTTTATCTCTATCTAGCTGGAAATCCAAGATGAGCATTGAGCCAAAGTCCATTGAAGCTAGGCTTCTACAGGGATGAGGTTAGTGCTAGCTATAAAAGTAAGGCACCTTTGTGGGTCTAAGGTAGGCTTTTGATATTATGTCTAGTGAGTTAAGCACTATTTGTTATCTTTGAGAGATAGTTGACTCTCCAAGCACTTCCCTTGAGATTCTCCTCATACAATTAGCCATCAAGTTCCACATAGTCCACATAGTGTTAAGTATCATCTTCTAAGTCCCAAGTACCTTCCTCAATCATTCTATTCTTAAATATTTCTAGTTTATCCCCTTTTAGGTCCCACCATTTTGTCCTACGACGCCCACCATCTTTCCTAACTTGGTATTGCCCTCTAAAATATAAATCTAGTACCAAAATCTTATATTGAGAGGTCATGCTCTCTCCAGGAATCACCTTACAATTATTGCATTTTAGGCGGTCCACTTTTCTCACTAAGAAGTAATCTATTTGACTTTTAACTGACTTACACTTAAAGGTTATCAAATGCTCCTCCCTTTTCTTATACATAGTATTGGCCACCACCAAGTCAGAAGTCCACGTAAAATCTAAGATACTCTCTCCAGCCTCATTTCTGTCACCAAAACTGTATCCACCATGCACCCTTTCATAGCCTAGTTTATCTATGCCTACATGGCCATTAAAATCTCTACCTATAAAATAAGGAACATGGAGGTACGGCAATAGGGGAAGAAATAACCAGTAATATGATAAACCAAGACTATAGGTTCTATCGCAGGATTAGGAACTTTGAAGTGGAGATTGCACTTAAGAAGATGAAATCAAATAAGGCTTTAGGACCTAATGATATCGCTATTGAAGCTTGGAAGTGTTTGGGTAAAAAGAGGGTTGCTTGGTTGACTAGGTTGTTTAACAAAATTTTATTGACTAAGAATATGCCAGATGAGTGAAAGAAGAGTATTTTAATGCCAATTTATAAGAATAAAGGAAATGTCCAGAATTGCAACAACTATAGAGGAATCAAGCTAATGTGTCATATAATGAAAGTGTGGAAGAAGGTGATGGAACGCCAACTGCGAGATATAACAGAGGTGTCAGAGAATCAATTTGGGTTTATGCTTGGCAGGTCAATAATGGAAGTGATCTATCTTTTGAGGAGAGTAATAGAAAAGTATAGAGAACCAAGACAGAGTATATGGAGTGTAAATTTAGTAACAGTAACAATGAAAGTAAAGGAGAAGTGAGAATTGAGAACCAAGAACTGCCTAAGAGTGAACATTTTCGTTATTTAGGGTTGATTATCACAATAACAGGGGAGATTGATCCGGATGTAGCCCATAGGATTAAGGCGGGATGGTGTAAGTCGAGAAGTGCATCTGGGATACTATGCGATAAGCGAATACCCACGAAACTAAAAGGTAAGTTCTATAGAACGGCTATTAGACCAGCGATATTGTGTGGGACAGAGTGTTGGGCAACCAAGAAATAATATGTAGATAAGATGAGTGTGGTTGAGATGAGGATGTTAAGGTGGATGTGTGGCAAGACTAGACAAGACAGAATTAGGAATGAGTGTATTCGGAAATGGGTAGAAGTAGCACTGATAGAAGATAAGTTGAGAGAGAATCGATTGAGATGGTTTGGTCATATCCAACAGAGACCAACAAAGACAGTAGTGAAGAGATGCGATACTGTAACGGTAGATGGAAGGGTTAGAGGACGGGGTATGCCTAAATTAACGTTGGCTAGCGTTGTAAATAGAGATATGCATCTACTTAATTTGACTAATGAATTGGCCTTTGATAGGGTCGTTTGGAGAAAAAGGATTCATGTAGCCGATCTCATTTGATGGGACTTAAGGCTTAGTTTGGTTTGGTTTGATTTTGTTTCGTTTCATTTAAAATTATTCTTCAATCAACTAACACGTTGATATCACGATTTGATTTTAATTTTATCCTCATTTTGTTATTCACGAGTTGATTTTAATTTTATTCTCAAACTATAACAAATCGCACCACTCGCACCTCTACCCGAAGGGCCATAGGAAAACCCCATAAGGGAACTCATATGGAAGGTGATGAGGCATCAACGCTAATGTGTACGGTGGTGGCCATACCACTCACCAAATTCTGTTACAGGGTTTGCTCTGTCTGGGACAGGACACTAGCTGACACCACCAACACCAACACTTACACCTGTTCTTCTTCTTTGTGGTCTCTTCCCCACTAGTAATGACTTGAATGTTTCCTCAGAAAAATAGTTTCTTTTCATAATTATGTTTTGTGGGTGATAATTTTCTTGCTGGTCTGTTTGGTTTCTGAGAGAATACAAGGAAACTTTCTAGGATTAGGAGAAGGGTGTAGACTGTGAGTGTTCTCAATTTTGAGTTTGTGGCTTTTAATACAGATGTCTATAGCATTAGGTACAACCATAATTGTTCATATCTCAATTCCTCCTGATATTTTCTCTCTGGTTTTTTGAATGAAAATGCAATTTAGGGTGTCTTTGAAAGCAACTTTGTGAAGGTGTACTCGTGAATTTAATTCTTTAAATTTGTTCACTAGACGGGTTCAATTACTTTGCTGATCACCCAAACAATTCTTTCATACTTAATGATGATGTGGTTGATTGAAAAAAAAAAAAAATTGCATTTATGGTATCTTGTTTTCTAAAAATGATATTTTTATCAGTAATTTGTATTGGGTTACAGCTGATTGCAGGTTTTGCCTTCTCAGGTTCCACAAATGTATTTCCTGTAATGGAAGTGATTGAGACCCCCTCAAGCCTCCACCCCCACCACCCCCACACACACGTGGGGGTTGGTGATTGGAGGAGAAAAAAACTCACACACACACCAAAAAAAAAAAAAAAAAGGCCAATCAGAGGCCAGTGGGGGTCGCGGGGGTGACCCCTAGTGGGACTTGAGGATCCTCTAGGGTGATCCCTCTAGAATGATCTCTTACAGTAAAGGAGATGGGTGTGACACCTGTCCCACTAATGAAATTAAGGGTTGAGATCAATCTCTCACCAAAACGACAAATGAGGAAATAAAAAAAAAAAAGGAAATAAAAAACTTGAACAGAATGAGAAGAGAGAAGAGAATATAGAAGATAGAGATTCCATGGCCAAACCCCCCCCCTCTTCAGGGGTGGCGGCCACCTGGTCCCCCACCCTTACCGACCGCAGCCAATTGCTCCCTAAGCCTCCTCCGGCCAACCATCCTTTCCCCCTCCCCTCTGCCTCCACCCATCGCCGGAAGATAACTCTGAAATCTATTAGAAAAAACTGTTTGAAAAAATGCTTGGTAAGGAAAAAAAGAAAAAAACAGAGCTTGTTTGAAGGAAAAAAAAAACAGAGCATGGTCCATGATATATACTATTCATTTTCATTTGAGTGACAAAAAAAAAAAAAAGATTAGAACAGGAAATAAAAATAAACCCAAAAAAAAAAAAACCCAAATCAAGTTTAGAACAGGAAATAAAAATAGAGCATTGTGTATCTGAAGCATTCATTTGGTTTTTAGGTTTAGAACAGGAAATAAACAATAAACATTGATCATAAACAATAAACAATAAACATTGATCATAAACAATAAACAATAAACATTGATCATAACAGGAAATAAACAATATACTATTCATTTGAGTGGAAAAAAAAAATTTCCAATAACCAGGAGGGTGTTTGTGTTATAGATCAGGAAATAAAAACAACATTGATCATATCAACTCCATAATTTTACATCAATAAACAGGTGGGTGTTTGTGTTATAGAACAAAAAGAAAGAGGCTTCAAATTGTGTATATATATGTATATATATTGGGAACAAGATTCAAAGAAAAAAATAAAATTAATTTAAAAATTATGTGTAAACTATCAACTGATCTTCTAATTTTGATTTATTATAATATGACTTTTTTTTTTATAATTATTATTTAGCAAATGGGAGAGAAGATTTACAGACCCCATAGATTTACAAGACCCATCATCATTAAAATCAAAATGAGCAACAGAATCAGCAGATCCGGTCAATGGATATGGAGATCGGTGGAGGAGATCAAAGATGACGGTGTGACTAGGGTTCAGCTCGTCGACGGATCTGTGGTTTGCAAATGCGATTGAACCAAAGGTGTTGAAGTGGCGGCGGCAGCGGAAGAGGAAGAGATCGAAGACGAAGGCGTTGACAGAAGATTTTCCAGATCTCTGTGGCAGCGGCGGAGCCATGCCAGCGACGTCCTCCTCTTCTCTCCTTCTCTCAGCCCCTCTCTCTATTCTCTCTCTTCTCTCAGCCCTTCTCTCTGTTTTGAAATCTGAAAAAAAAAAAAATTTCTTTTTCAAATTACACACCAAAACGACGTTGTTTTTGTGAGGGAGAATCTCAACCCTCGGATGGATCACTCTAGGAGATCACTCTAGAGGATCCTCACACCCCAATGGGGGTCCGAATCTTTTTCCTTCCTGCAATTTTCCTAGCAATCAATAAGAATGAAAAGGACTAGTGAAATGTCTCTGTTTATTAACTGCAATAACTATGAAAAATAATGGAAGTTCTGAAACTTGATTTCCTTACCTCCAAAGTTTCCCTACATTTGTTTGCTGATTTATAAAGGAAATTTGGTCTCTTCAAAGTTATAATTCTCTCCATTTTTCTCTTTCACACTTCTTCAAAACAACTAAAGCAGAAAATGTGGGCTTGTTTATCATTTTTGTTTTCTTTGTTTTTGTTTTGTGTTTTTAGAAACAAAATCAATAAGAAGTCCAAAAACACTTACATTTTTTTTTTTTTTGTGTGTATGTATGTGTGTGTGAAAACAGTTTTCAAATTTGAAAACAGCCCTTTGAATTAATGTTGCATTCTAGAAAATGGAATAGTGATAATGAAAGAAATCATTCATGTGTGAAGATAACTTCTAAATTACCCTTCCATATTCCAGAACTGATTTGGATTGGCTCTATTTTTGATTGGGGATGTTTTTATCTAGTCGAGACTACTGCTAAAGTCCTAGAAGGAGAAATGTTGAGAGTGGCGCTATCGAAACCAAAGAATGGTAACGCACAGTATCAGCCAGTTGTATTTGTTGTTCCTTTGTGCTCTAGTTTCCAACCTGTAATTGAGACCTTGAGAGTATTGTATTAACAGTTGGTTCATAACATGTTATTATTCAAATTGTATGCTTCAATGTAGTTCAAATAAATCTTATTTTGTCAAGCCTTTTCGACATAATATCAGAAACAGTTTAAGTACAACAATTAAAAAAAAAAAACTTAAACATCATGTCCAGATTATTGACTCTGGAAATTAAGAATCTAATGACAATGCTATTTGGGTTTGTTTTGAGTCTGACCATTTTCAGTATTGTAGGAGGATCAATAGGAAATAAAGCTTCTTTTGTTTGCTCGTTGTGGTTGGTATTTGAACTAAAACAGAGAAGTTCGTGAAATTTGTGGGGTTTAATGAATCTTGTTTTCAAAAATGAAGAGAACCAAAGTCTGCGATGGGAATATTAGATTGATCCCCTGCCACAGTAAGTGTGCCCTCTGTCCACCTCTTCAACGTTTCTAGTGCAGCTTTGGATTGATCCATTGGAACCATGTGACCAGCATTAAATGCCTGATTGATGTTGCAACAAAGAAATTTGTCAAAATTTGGAATTTGTAACAGAGAGAAAGAGAGAGAGAGACCTTGAGGAAAGTGAGGGACCCATAGCTTTTCATGATTCCTCCTGTGTGTGTCAATTTCCGACCACACTGCTAATCAATCACTCAGCTGGAGAACACTGGTAGAATAGATTAA
This sequence comes from Camellia granthamiana, assembly GCA_036172215.1. NCBI lineage: Eukaryota > Viridiplantae > Streptophyta > Magnoliopsida > Ericales > Theaceae > Camellia > Camellia granthamiana. Next base: position 43,136 of record JAXFYN010000615.1, read on the forward strand.
GCCCGAGCGACCTGTCACAAAAAGAAGAGATTCTGGCAGTGGTTCGTCCACCCGGGGGCACTCCGACGATCAAGTCAGTTATCTCTCAAAGATATCAAAAGTGCTATCACTATTCAGAATATAAAAAGCATACCTTAGACCCATGGGGGTGCCTCTCTTTTATAGCCAACACTTACCTAATCCCAAGAGAAGCCTAGCTTCAATGGACTTAGGATTACTGCTAATCTTAGACTTCTAGTAAGATTGGGATAAACTCTCTAAGAGTCTTATCTTTATCCATACTGAAGTCCTCTCCTATTCTAGGACTCTTGTCCCTTACCCGCTTATTCCGGATTCCGGTTTCTTCGCAGATAACCTCGAACTAGCCGAGATCATCTCGGCGTCATGACTAGGACACGTGGCACTTTGGCTGGCACTTCGGTGACACCTCGGCCACGTGTTGTTATTCAAAAATTATGTCCCCACAACTGTCCCCTAGGTTCTATTACCTCAGCATCCTGAGGTGATGGAACGTATATCATTCATTCCTTTAATCATGACCCCGGTTTAACTTCAGCTTGTAAATTTTTCTTAAAATTTCAACAAGTGTTAAACATGACCTTGGTTTAACTTTAACTTGTAAATTTAAAATTTCAACAAGTGTTAAAGATGTCCTCGGTTTAACTTCAACTTGTAAATTTAAAATTTCAACAAGTGTTAAACATGACTTCGATTTAACTTCAACTTGTAAATTTAAATTTCAACAAATGTTAAACATGACCTCGATTTAACTTCAACTTGTAAATTTAAAATTTCAACAAGTGTTAAACCGATCTTGGCTTGAAAATCCCAACTCCCAAGCATCATTCTCCATGCCCGACCTCCCATGAAGGCCGGTGAGAATGCCTCTTTGCTCTGTTGTGCTGAGGGACTGTAGGAACTGTGTTCTGCCCCCCTTTCTGGGCATCTTTTTATCCATCGTTGGCCATCTATCACTACAAGAAAAATCACTTTTGGCGACTAAATTTTTAGTCGCCAAAAGTCTATTTTTAGTCGCTGAAAGTCGAAATTTGACTTTCCCCGACAAAATTCTTTAGTCGCCACATTTGTCGCGTATACGTCGTCGGCGTAAGTATTGGCAACTAAAACTTGTTTAGTCGCCAAAAGACAGGTCTTTAGCGACCAATAATTTAGTCGCCAATTGTGTTTTACACTTTTGGAAATCAGGTCTTTAGCGACTAATAATTTAGTCGCCAATAGTCACTCAATCGCCGACTAAACGGTTTAGTCGCCAAAATAAAGAGTTTTGGCGACTAAATTTTTAGTCGCCAAAGGTGTTTCCGGCGAAAAAAAAAAAAACGCACTTTTTTTTTGCTTTTCTTGAGTTTCGAACCCCAACCGGCCCACATTCTAAGCCTTTTTGCAACACACTCCCTCCACTATGCCACTACAACATCACATGAATGTATATGTAATATATATTATTTATATAGTTTATTAACCGGTATTAATACAAAATAATATATATAAATATAATTATTTTAATTCAATATAATTTATGTAAAAAATAAATTATTTACTTAAAAAAAAAATTAGGCCACTTTTGGCGACTAAAGTGAGTTTTAGTCAGCAAAACCCCTCCTTTTAGTTACTAACTTTTTTTAGTAGCCAAAAACATCCGCTTTTGGCGACTAAAGTGAGTTTTAGTCGGCAAAACCCCTCCTTTTAGCTACTAACTTTTTTTAGTAGCCAAAAACATCCACTTTTGGCGACTAAAGTGAGTTTTAGTCGGCAAAACCCTTCCTTTTAGCTACTAATTTTTTTTAGTAGCCAAAAATCTCCACTTTTGGCGACTAAACTGAATTTTAGTCGCCAAAACCCCTACTTTTGGCTACGAAATTGATTTTAGTCGCCAATAACTATGCATTTGGCGACTAAACTGTTTTAGTCGGCAAAAGTGGTCACTTTTGGCGACTAATTCCATTTTAGTCGCCAATTCTCCTACTTTCAGCGACGAAAAATGGTTTTTTGGTCGCCGAAAGTGCTGTTTGTTGTAGTGTATTCTTCTTTCTTTCCCACAGACGGTGCCAAATTGTGGGTGTCAATTTCCGACCACACTGCCAATCAAGCACTCAGCTGGAAAACACTGGCAGAATAGATTAAGCCCGAACGACCTGTCACAAAAAGAAGAGATTCCGGCGGTGGTTCGTCCACCCGGGGGCACTCCGACGATCAAGTCAATTATCTTTCATAAATATCAAAAGTGTTTAACTCACTATTCAGAGCATAAAAAGTATACCTTAGACCCATGGGGTTGCCTCTCTTTTATAGCCAACACTTACCTAATCTCAATAGAAGCCTAACTTCAATGGACTTAAGATTACTGCTAATCTTAGACTCCTAGTAAGATTGGGATAAACTCTCTAAGAGTCTTATCTTTATCCAAACTGAAGTCCTCTCCCATTCTAGGACTCTTGTCCCTTATCCGCTTATTCCAGATTTCGGTTTCTTCGCAGATAACCTCGGCCTAGCCGAGATCATCTCGGCGTCATAACTAGGACACATGGCACTTCGGCTGGCACTTCGGTGACACCTCGGCCACGTGTTGTCATTCAAAAATTATGTCCCCACACCTCCCAATGCACCATCAACAACAAATGGAACAGCAGGAGCAGTTGTGAAGTTGTTCTGACCAGACCATTGCATGAGATTAACCCATCTATAATTCCCTGCCCAAACCAAAACACACCATGATTGCAAATGCAGCCAAAGAGACACTTTTCCTGTTTATCAAGCAAAAACTATTAAATAGGTACATAATTATTTGCCTGTGTTATGGCACACGGTCATGTAATTACTTCTATTGTTTTAATTAGAAAAATGGGCACATACCCTTTATTATTAAGTGGTGCGCGGTCATGTGGTATTCTCGGAACTCTTAGCAGGCTTCAAACTTGGATTGTAAATTAGCTAAGTCGAGTTCAGTGGAATAGTAGGTTATTCAAGTTTGAATGATTAATCTTGAAGAGTTTTGAAATATACTCAAGTTTGACTTATTTATTTTTTGAATCGATCTTAAATGATTTTTAATCAAATTGAGCCTAACTCAAACAATTTAATTTGGTTATTTATTCATTTATTGATAAGAGATCACTTTGTGTCTGGTCTCATTAAAGGAACATAAGATTGAAATATAATTTAAAGAAGTATAGCAAGCCAGTTGCACATGAGATCATACTCCCCAGCATAAATGAGCGTATTGATTCCATCTTCAAGGAGAGCAGGAATCCTAACTTCCAGATTCTTCATCCAGTTGGCCTTCATGAATCATGGTAGCAGACACACTGTTGCTACACGGAACAAATTGAATGTCTCCAACCCCAAGAGCTTCTCGAACCGCTTTCTGATTCAGAAATTCAACTACTTTTGAGAAGTCGTAGAACAGTGGCCCCTCGCGTTGCTTTCTTATATCATAGGCCTGCACACAGATCAATATCACAAATGTTATAATTTATACATTAAGGTTATTGCCGTTGAGATGCAAGACCTCATCCTTTATGTCAATGCAAATATTGAATGCATCTGTGCAAATTGAAGTTGATCCACTTGTAGCTAATAAAAATTCATACTAATTAAACAAGGGTAATAATTACCAATTGCAAGATGAAATGAAAAAAAATAGTATACAAACTGAACATGTTACATAAATGTCTGTCACATTTTCAAATTTTTTCGGCAAACAATTAAGATATAGTATTTTTTGTGGTATTTTAGTACAATAAAAATATACTTTATATTATAATAGGAGTTAAACATAGGTGAATATATAATGTCAGGTTAGGGCCCTTGAAAACTCAATACCTGCCCATGTCTTTTCTATGCTATTTTTTTTTTTCATGCTCGTATCAAGCATCATTTTTTAAAGGTAAATTAGACTCACATCTCCTAAGATTGGAAAAAAATACATTAGTTTTACACTTTCGACGTAATTACACTAATATTCCTCAAGGTTATAATTCAAAACACTTACATCAGTTTTCATCGGTAATTCATTAATCGTATAAATAAAAAAATGATATTAAATATATATTAATCTTTGTTTATTTTAGTGTCAACCTATCATTGACATTAGTTTCAGTAGCTCTATCCCACTACAAGAAAAAGCACATTTGGCGACTAAATTTTTAGTCGCCAAAAGTCCGTTTTTAGTCGCCAAAAGTCGACTTTTACTTTCCCCGACTAATTTTTTTAGTCGCTAATTTTGTCGCGTATAGATGGTCGGCAGAGGTATTGGCGACTAAAACTTTTTTAGTCGCCAAAAAGCAACTCTTTCGCGACCAACATTTTAGTCGCCAATAGTGATTTACACTTTTCAAAATCATACATTTAGCGACTAATCCTTTAGTCGCCAATACTCACTAAATCACCAACTAATCCATTTAGTTGCCAAACTAAAGACTTTTGGTGACTAATAATTTTAGTCGCCAAAGGTGCTTCCGTGAAAAAAAAAAATTACCAACTTTTTTGCATTTCTGAGATTTGAACCGCAAACCTTCTACTTTCTACACCTTTACCAACACACTCCCTCCACTATGCCACCACAAGATCACATGAATATATATGCAATATATATTATTTATATAGTATATTGACCCGTATTAATTTAAAACTATATATATAAATATAATTATTTTTATTCAATATTAATTTATGTAAAAAATAAATTAATTATTAAAAAAAAAGGGGAGCCACTTTTGGCAACTAAAGTTTTTTTTAGTCGCCAAAAACCTTAGTTTTGGCTACTACCAATAATTTAGTCGCTAAAAAAATTAATTTCCATCTAAAAATAACCACTTTCGGTGACTGAACTAATTTTTAGTCGCCAAAACCGCCACTTTTGCCGACTAAACTCAATTTTTGTCGCCAATTGTGTCGCCAATTGTCCACTTTTAGCTACTAAAAATTTTTTAGTAGCCAAAAACCTTTACTTTTGGCTACAACATTTTTTTTTGTCGGTAAAACACCTACAATCGGCGACCAAACCATTTTTTAGTCGCCAAAGCCTATACTTTTGGCTACTAATCTTTTTTAGTCGCCAAAAACCTTCACCTTTGGCTACTAAAATTGTTTTAGTCGCTAAAATCCATGTAATCAGCGACTAATCTGATTTTTAGTCGCTAATAAGTACACATTTGGCTACTAAACTGTTTTCGTCGCCAAAAGTCTTCACCTTTGGCTACTAATTCAATTTTAGTCGCCAATTGTCCTACTTTCAACGACGAAATTTACATTTTTGGTCGCCAAAACTACTTTTTGTTGTAGTGTCCATACAAAAAGGGGTTATTGTAATTATCTCAAAAGTGTAGAGTTGACTATATTTTCTCTAAATCTCAAGCGAGGTGAGTGTAATTTATCCTTTCTAATTTTTATTTTTTTTAATAAGCTTAACTTATTAATTTATGTTAAATTTACAAAATAGATAAATTGACTTGTACACAAATGTAAGTTTCATCTTCACATTAATTTATCTTAATCTATTCATATTAAATTAACTCTCACACACTTAATTTATCTTGAGATGAGAAAGTTGTAGTTAGTGATGAATTAATTTCCAATTATAATAAAATCGATATAATTTTCATCAAAAAGATTAGTTGGCCAAATATGGCGTATATGTTTTATTGTTTGTAATAAATTTGACACGGAAAATAATAACATGCTATTTTAACACAACATATGGCATGCGTCCGAGTCATTAAAACAACTTTGAAAATGAGAATAAGATTGTATACAGTTTATTGTCTGTAGACTCCGTTTTATTAGAAGTCTCAGCACTACAAAAAAAAGCACTTTTGGCGACTAAAATTAAATTTTTCGTCGCTGAAAGTAGGGCTTTTGGTGACTAAAATAGAATTAGTCGCCAAAACTGATCAGAATTGCCGACTAAAAGAGTTTAGTCGCCAAAGGTGTGGGTTTTAGCGACTAAAAGGAACTTTAGTCGCCAAATGTAGGGCTTTTACCGACTAAAGGTTGTTTAGTAGCCAAAAGTCACTGTTTTTGGCGACTAAATATGATTTAGTAGCCAAAAGTGATGCTTTTGGCGACTAAAAACAGGTTTAGTCGCCGATTATAGCTATTTTGCCGACAAAAACCAATTTAGTCACTGAAAGATGAAGGTTTTTGGCTACAAAAACAAAATTAGTAGCTAAAGGTCAAGAATTGCCGACTAAAATGTACTTTAGTCGCCCAAAGGAGAAGTTTTGGCGACTGAAATTCAGTTTAGTCGCCAAATGTGGTATCCTTAGGCCAGATTTCATTGTTTTAGCGACAGAAAAGAAATTAGTAGCCAAAAAATGTATAATTGGCGACTAAAATTCAAATTTAGTCGCCAAAAATGCTATCCATTTTTTTTTAGTAAATAATTTATTTTTTACATAACATAGATTAAATTAAAATAATTATTTATATATATATAGTTTTGTATTAATACCAGCAAATATAGTATATAAATAATATATGTTGCATTAATATTCGCGTGAGGTTATAGTGGCGTAGTGGGCAGAGAGTGTTGGTAAAAGTTGTGAATGTTGGAAAGTAGGTGGTCTTAGGTTCGAAACTTGGTAGTAGCGGAGGCAAAAAAAAAATTTTCTGAAAATGCTTTCAGCGACTAAAGTTATTAGTCGCCAAAGGTATAACTTCCAAAAATTAAATAATAAAAAAATGCTATTGGCGACGAACAGGTTTAGTCGGGAAATGTATAAATAATAAAAAAAAAATAACTTTTGGCGACTAACAGTTTAGTCGCCAAAGGTATAATTTCCAAAAATGAAATTGACTATTGGCGACAAATTTTTTAGTCGCTGAATACCTGTCTATTGGCGACTAACAGTTTTTTAGTCGCCAAAGCTATTCGCGACCACCTATTGGCGACAACACCGGCGACTAAAATTTTTAGTCGGGAAAAGTGAAAAATCGACATTTGGCGACTAAAAAAGGACTTTTGGCGACTAAAAATTTAGTCGCCAAAAGTGTATTTTCTTGTAGTGCAAGTTGTCTTTTTATATTCTAAACTATTGTAGTGGTTATTTTTTTTTACACTAAATACTCCTCGACACTCGAAAATGAAATTAATGAGAAGAAAAAGAAAAGGAAGAAGAGAGAAATTTAGGGAAATGGAAGAATTACCACAAGCTTGGATAGCCTGTTCACATGGAGGAACCAAATCGGTAACATTGCTATATTCAGATTGGTTAATGAGTTTCATGTACAAAGCAAAATCAGCGTATGCATCGAACTGGATTGCTGGATTAGTCAGCCCATTCCCAATTGCAAATCCCTGTGTTCATCCATTTATTCCCACACTTCATTCAATCAACTAAAATCTGAAAATTTAAAACCATAATAAAAATCTCATATAGACATGTACATATATACCTTGAGGTTAATGAAAATTCCTTCATTGGCTTTGTTACCCTTGTCAGCCCGAGAAGCGAAAGCTGGAATGTAGTGACCCGTGTATGATTCTCCAGTTATGTAGAAGTCATTGTTTGCATAGTCACCACGTTGCTTGAAGAATTCCTAACATTACACACAGGGAGAGTTAGCATTTTTTATTTTTATTTTTTAATTGATGGAGAATTTCTACCATTTTTTTCCGTCATCTCGTAGCGGTTTTATGAATAAATTTCAATACACTTAATTACTTGTAAACCACATATATCAATTAAGTCTAAATATTTATATATAAGTGAGTCAAACATGAAACCTTTAAAAATAATCTCGTCAACCATTGAGTGGCCTGGCGAGTTATAACTCCACTTTGTTCTCACCTTTAAAATAAAAAATAAAAAAAAAAAAATTTATCAGCCACTTTATTCCCACCCTTAACAAGGCTAATTCCAAACTTTAGAATAGATCAAAAGTGTAAAATATGTTGAGAGAGTGATATAGAAAGAGTAAGTAAGCTCTGTGATTCAATATATATCTAAACTGTAAGAAGAGGCTCCATTTTATAGGAGCTGCTATACAACATCATCATGAGAGAAAAACATATAAAAGAGAAAGGGGCCGAAAGCAGTCGAAAGAAGAATCCTATTTTAATCCTATAGCTAGCTGTATGGCTGTAGTGATTATTTTATACATTAATATATACATTATACATTAACAGCTCCCCTCAAACTAAGGAGGACAAACATCAACCAACTAGAGTTTGGAGACAAGTTCAACGAATCAGCCAGGAGAATGAGCCTTGGTGAAGATATCAGCAGGTTGATCAACAGAAGAGGTCGGATGGAGATGGACAGTACCACGAGTGACGTGTTGACGAATAAAATGGCAGTCAATCTCAATATGCTTGGTACGATCATGAAAAACATCATTGTGAGCAATTTGAAGAGCACTGTGATTGTCACAAAAGAGGTCAGTAGCACCAGAGGGGGTAACACCCATGTCAGCAAGAAGCCAACGAAGCCAGAGAAGCTCCTGAGTAGTATCAGCAAGAGCACGGTATTCGGCCTCGGTACTGGAACGAGCAGTAAGAGATTGTTTCTTGCTGCGCCAAGAAATAAGAGAATCACCCAGGAAAAAGCAAAACCCAGTAGTAGAGCAGCGGTCAGTAGGATCTCCAGCCCAATCAACATCGAAGAAAGCACAAAGCTAGAGAGATGAGCGGGCGGAATAATGAAGACCATGAAACAGGGTGCCTTTGAGATACCGAAGGATACGAATTAATGCAGCATAATGAAGGGTACGAGGAGCCGACATAAACTGGCTGACAATATGAACGACATAGGCAATATCAGGACGAGTAACAGTGAGATAGACAAGACTACCAACCAACTGACGATATAGGGTAGCATCAGAGAGAAGAGTGCCATCAAGAGGTGTAAGATGACTCTGAGGCTCCAGGGGAGTGGAGGCAGTCTTGCAATCCGTAAGACCAGCACGGGTGAGAAGATCAGAGGTATACTTAGCCTGAGAGAGAAAAGAACCCGTAGAATCATGAAAGATTTCAAGACCCAAGAAATAGTTGAGAGGACCAAGGTCTTTCATCTCGAAATGATGGCTAAGAAACTGTTTAAGGCGAAGAATACCATCGATATCATCACCGGTGATAATCATGTCATCCACATAAAGCAGAAGCAGGGTGGTCCCTTGAGCTGTTTGCCAGATAAAAAGAGTAGTATCATAAGAGCTGGAGGTGAAACCACATTCATGAATAGTAGAGCTGAACTTGGCAAACCAAGCGCGTGGAGCTTGTTTTAGACCATATAAAGCACGCTGAAGTTTGCAGACTTTATGAGGTGGATAAGTAGACCCAGAGGGAGGTTGCATGTAGACCTCCTCGAGAAGAACACCATTAAGGAAAGCATTTTTCACGTCCAGTTGATAAAGATCCCATTGGCGGGTGGTAGCAACAGCGATCAAGCTGCGAACAGAGGTAAAACGAGCAACAGGAGTAAAGGTCTCCTCATAGTCAATACCATATTCTTGGTTGAAGCCTTTGGCAACAAGGCGAGCTTTGTAGCGCTCAATAGATCCATCAGAACAAGTCTTGATTTTGTATACCCATTTGCAGCCAATGGCAGTCCTGCCAGGAGGAAGATCAACAATGTCTCAAGTATGAGTTTTGTCTAAAGCCTGTAATTCATCAGTCATAGCATGCTGCCAAAGAGAATTAGAGCGAGCCTCACGATAGGAGGTCGGTTCATAAGTAGAAAAAGCAGTAGAACCAACAATAAAGTCACGAAGATGAGTAGAAGGTTGGGTTACCCGGTGTGGTCGAGTAGAGGGAGGAAGAGCCAGAGGAAGAGACTCAACAGGAGGGGAGGAGCCCGAGGGAGCAATAGCAGGACCATCAGAGTGAGCAGGTGCATGGGACAGACTAGTAGGCAAGGCAATCTCGAGAGAGGCTGGCAGGGGCGGTGGAGTAAGCGTATCAGAAAACTCAAGAGAGGCTGGCAGGGGTGGTGGAGTAAGCTCATCAGAAAACAAATTTGTGGAAGGGTCAGTAAAAAACAGAGAGGGTGAAGGAACGGACAAATGGAAGAGAGAGAGAGAGGAAAACATTTTGTGTTCTCAAAAGACCACATGACGAGAGATACGAAGTCGCTGGGAGAGAGGATCCCAACAACGATACCCCTAATGTTCAATACCATACCCCAAGAAGCAACAAAGGCAGGAATAGGGTTCAAGTTTGGTACGTTCATGAGGTTGGAGAAGAACAAAACAGGTAGAGCCAAAGACCCTAAGGTTGGTGTAAGGGGGACGGGTGCCATGCAGACGCTCATAAGGAGTGTGATTATGAATGAGAGGTGTAGTGATACAGTTGATAGTGTACGCAGCAGTGAGAGCTGCCTCTCCCCAAAAATGTTCCGGACAAGAGGAAGACAGAAGGAGAGTGCGAGTAGTGTCGAGAATATGCCAATGTTTCCGTTCAGCACGTCCATTTTGTTGAGACGTACCGGGACATGAACGATGAGGTTGAGTACCATGACTCTGAAGGAAGGAAAGAAAGTCAAAATCTTATATTCCATGGCATTGTCGGAGCGAAAAAGCTTAATAGTTTTAGAAAATTGTGTTTTAACCATTGTAGCAAAATTGTAATAAAGTTGTTTAAGCTCAGAGCGATTTTTCATAAGAAACAACATGTAAAACGGGAAAAATCATCTATAAAAACAACAAAATAGCGTGCACTGCCCATAGTGGGAGTAGGAGAGGGTCCCCAAATATCAGAATGGATGAGATCAAATGGTGCAAGAGAAACATAGTCACTTTTATTAAACGACAAAGCAGGTTGTTTGGCAAGTTGACAGGACACACAATCTAAAGCACCAGAACTGACAGGACCTAAATGACCACTAGAAATTAAAGATTTTAAACGACCAACAGAAAGATGGCCTAAACGACAGTGCCAAAGCTGAAAAGGAGATAAAGGAGGAGCAGTGGTAGGAGCAGTGATCTGAGAGGAATCCGGAACATGAAGATGGATGAGTTCGTAGAGACGTCCATGCTTACGGCCTATCCCAAGAGTTTGCCCCCTCCGAGGGTCCTGCACCAAACAACCAGTATAAGAAAAGGTAACAATTAGACCATGCTCACATAATTGACTAATGGAGATAAGATTTAAAGTAAGAGCAGGCATAAGATATACAATGGATAAAGATAAGTGAGAGGTGGAAACAGAACCAACATGACTTACAGACAAAAGAGACCCATCAGCAGTATGGATAAAAAGAACATGAGGAGTAGAGGAGAGAGGAGTGAAAATAGTAGCGTCAAAGGTCATGTGATTACAACAAGCGGAGTCAAAGTACCAGAAAGTGTTACCTGCGGTGACAAACAAAGCAGTAGATGGAGGAGTACCGGAATTCTGCCCAAAATGTTAAAACATGGCTTCGACATCTGTTTGAGAGAAGACTGGAGTGGAAGGGTCTATAAGGACAGAGGAAGGTAAATCCTCTGAGGCAGCAGTAGTAGTGCGTTGAGCAGGCATTGGTTTAAACGGAGTCCCAGAACAGTGAGAGTTGCTGCGGGAAAAATTCCCGGTGAAATGACCATTGCGAGAGGCACGGGCGGGATTGCGAAAGCAATCTTGCTGGAGATGACCAGGACCAATCTTGTTGCAAAACCGACAAAGACGAACTGGACAATTAACCAGAAGATGAGTCGACGGAAGACTGTGGTTTTGACAGTAGTTGCAGAGAGTTGACTTCTGTGGTGAAGGTGGTGAAGGAGAACTCCGAATCTGGGGAGTAGCAAGAACAGAGTCCACAGGGTGCGGATAGAGAGTACCAAACCTGGTTTCCTCTGGCAGTAGTTCAGAAATTGCTTGCTCAAGAGTGGGTAAAGGAGTGCGATGAAGGAGAGATGAGCGTACTGGCTCAAAACGGGGAGTGAGAGCCATGAGAAACTGAACCAAGCACTGTTGGTCACGGTAAGTAGTAAACAAGGCAGCATCCTTAGTACAACCCTATGGAGGTTTAGAAAGAGCGAGCTAATCCCAAACATAATACATTTGGGAGAGGAAATCATTAATGTTCTGAGTTGTATCTTGGCGCATATGGTGAAGATGACTCAGAAGCTGATATTGGTGAGCAAGGCCAGTAGTTGATAGCGTTCTTGTAAAAAATCCCAGATGGCCTTGGCTGGAGAGGAAACAGAGTCAAGTTGGAACCGACCAAACTGAAGGCTGATAGATGTAATAGAAGTATTGTGAAGCCAAGTGATGATCTGATAGTTTTTACTATCCCAATCCTCCAGACGATCGACATATTTGTCAGCGGATTCCGTGGTTGCTTGGATGGGTTTGCACACATCCCCAGTGATGATGCGCCAAAGTTTCTTTTCTTTGAGGAACCCGGACGTAGCTTGTGCCCATAAGACATAGTTAGTCCCGTCAAGAACAACGGAAATAGGGTGGTTAGAGGAGTCCGGGCGATCCATAAGGGAAAAACAGTACTATCGAGGTAGAATCTGAAAAATCCGAGGGCACCAGTGAATGCAGAAGGTCCAAATTAGTGAGGCACCGGGCTGAACCGACTAGAAAAGTCCAAAAATAGGGGTGAACCGGCCTGGGAAAGGTGCTGAGCCGGTTTGAGCTGAACCGGCTGGAGCCGAAGGCAAAGGCATGTGCAAGTGGCGCGAGCCGAAGGCGAAAACGGCGTAAGGCGTGTGCGGCGCGAGCGAGTGACGCGTGCGGGAGAGACGGCTCAAGCGGACGGCTTAAGCGGCGTGCGGACGCGTGTAGCGCGTAAGACGCAGAGAGAGGTGGCTCAAGCGACTGGTGGACGCGTGGAGCGCATAGGAAGTTGAAGGCGGAAGCGGGTGACGCGCCGGCGACAAATATGACACGTGAGGGCGCGTGAGACGTCGGATGATGATGAATCTGGTGGCGTTGGATTCGTCGTTAAGAGACGAAGGTTTCTGTGTTGTCCAATCTGTAATTTAGATAAGGACAAGATATGCAACAATCTACCAAACAAAAAATGTGATGCAGACGAGATACACAGCAATCTGCCATGCAAGAAATGTGATGCAACAGAAGAAGAGACTAGAAAAAGCACCTGTGCTCTGATACCATGTAAAATATGCTGAGAGAGTGATATTGAAAGAGTAAGTAAGCTATGTGATTCAATATATATCTAAACTGTAAGAAGAGACTCTATTATATAGGAATTGCTATACAACATCATCATGAGAGAAAAACATATAAAAGAGAAAGGGGCCGAAAGCAGCGGAAAGAAGAATCCTATTTTAATCCTATAGCTAGCTGTATGGCTGTAGTGATTATATTATACATTAATATATACATTATATATTAACAAAAGGCATAGTGAAGTTTTGTTTTGAGAGGGTGTTTGGTTGGCAACCACAGAGAGGCATGATAGAGATAAATATGAATCATGTTTATGTTGAGAAAATCTATTGGAGCACCTTTAGTCCACAAGAAAAATCAATGACACTCTAGATATTTAATTAACCAAAAGGAAAATTTGCTAACTACACAAAAGTTCTACGCAAAAATAAATAAATAAATAAAATCATACACAATAATTTGCCAATGGGATTTTTGTAGTTGCATAACATAGTGATGGTCTCTTTGCTTTTGGATGTTGAATGTAAATAAGCCATATTAGGGTGATGCTAATAGCACTCAATTTTTTTTTTTATCCTCTTACATATATATATTTTTTATAATTACAATTTAATTTTACCATAAAATTTCAATCATAACCAAAGTTTAATCATACACCACCCTAGCCACCATCATCACCTCTGGCTGCCACCCCCACCCTACTACAACAACCTCCTTCGTTTGCTGTCTTGGCTCTCTCTTGATGGTGGAGATGGGTTGGGTACGAAGAGAAGGGGGAGGGCATGGGGAAGACAATAATATTGATACAATAAATTTATTCCTAATAATGAGATTGTTATTCATTGTAATTGATTCATGCCATGCAAAAAAGAAGAGACAATTATTAATCAAACCTGCAAGAAGTCATATAGATCATTGCTAATACTCTCTTCATTGTGGTGGGTGTCATTTGCACTAAAACTGTAACTAAAACCAGTTCCAGTTGGCTGCTCTACGAAGATTAGATTTGATTCCTACAAAGCCAAAAAAACAAACACAAGTCACAAGAAGTGGTATATAAAATTGTCATATGTAACGAGAGAGAGAGAGAGAGAGAGAGAATACTACACCTGATCCCAACCAAAATCATTCCAAATGAGAGACAACTTGTTCGAAATATGAAAAGGACCATTTTCATAGAACAAAGCCAGTTCACTGCTACACCCTGGACCTCCAGTCAGCCATATAACCACTGGAGCACTCTTGTTGCTTTTCCTTGATTCAAAAAAGAAGTAGAACATACTGCACCAACCACCCCCATCATTTGAATATCTTAGTTTTTATTTTTTATTTTTTTATATATATTTTATTAATACTACATATTCAAAAATTTATCATAAATATCAATCAACTTGTTTGGTTTCGTTTTTCTGAAAATAGTTTTCTGAAAATTTTACTTTTTTATTTTTCGTATTTTTTTGTTTTTATTAAATTTTTTTAATATTTTAAGCAAATTTTTTTTTTTAAATTTTTAGACACACTTAACATAAATACACATAAAAAGTATAATTTTTGTGAAAAAATCTTTTAAAAATTCAATAAATACCAAAAATAATAAAATACAAAAATTTAGTACGTTTTTCATATTTTTATGTATTTGTTAATTTTTTAAAATATTTTTTCACAAATTTTTTACTTTTTAGATACATCTAAGTAAGGTACATCTAAAAAAGTAAAAAAAATGCTTAAAATTTTAAAAATATTCACTAAAAACAAAAAAATACGAAAAATAAAAAACTTAGTTTTTAAAAAATTTAATCCAGAAAACTCAAATCAAACACACTGAATGTTATTTATTTTATATTTTTTTTTTGAAAAAAATGGGACATTCTTTTGTTTTGTTTTTTAGTTACAGATGATATGGACATAACCTTTCCTTTTTCACCCATTATTTTGACGGACTTTGCTGGAGACCCCCCAGTGTCACATGGGACTCTGCCATTGGTTGAAAGCAAAAAAAAAAAAAAAATTTTGGACCAATCACAAGAGACCCCAACACCCCCACTAGAGGTCTCATGCATTTTCCTATTTTGACTAGGGGTGCAACTCGGACAGGTTCGGTCGGGTTGGGGGTCTGCCCAAGCCCGACCCGAATTGTATTTGGCAATGCCCAAGCCCGCCCAAGCCCAACCATGAACCCAAGCATTGCTGCCCAAGCCCGGCCCAAGCTTTGTATTTTGAACTCGGGTTAGCCCGAATTGCCTGAATTGCCCGAGTCCAGAAACCTGTAGGTAGATTTGAGAATTAACAAAGAATTGAGAATTATTCAAAGTTATTTTTTGGTCACCAAAACATAAAAAATAAAAATTAAGACTAACTCTTTAACTTAATTTATATATATTATATAATTTATATAATATATTAAATTCAATTCGGGTTCTGGTTGTTCGGGTTGGCCATTGGTTCTGCTCAAGCTCGGCCCGAATTACAATTCGGGCATCAAAAATCTGCCCAGGCCCGTCCAGATTACAAGATATAGTTGCCCAAGCCCTAAAAAAACTCGGGCTGGGCTCGGGTTGCTCGGGTTGAGCCCCCGCCCGAGTTGCACCCCTAATTTTGACCAACAATAATTCCATGAACTCAGAAAAAAAAAAAAAAAAAAAACAAACAAACAAAAAAAACAAAACAAAAAAGGAGGAAAACAAATCTATGATTGATAAAGTTAGTGTTGTGAGCTCATACCTTAATACTGTGTTTGGTTGGGGGATTTAAAGAGAGATTTGAAAAAGGAAATGAAAAATGTAGGTGAAATGTGAATAAAACATACTTATATTTCCCCTAATTTCACACACCTTTTTCCTTTCCCTTTCTAAATTTCTTCCCAAATCCCCCAACCAAACATAGCGTAAGTAATTCTCAATCATTAACTCATGTAAAATTCTAAGTATTTTTTAGATTTTTATGTGCGGAATTATAGTATTGCTCTTTGACCAATTATGGGTAGTCTTTCTAGCGCTTGACTGCCAATATGATTTTTTATTTTTATATAAATAAAATAAATTAAAAACAACATGATCCTGTAAGTGGGACAAATGAGCCAATTATAGTTCTTAAACCCATAAAATGTGACTAATTTTGTATTTGTTATTTCAAAATAAGAATACTTGGGGCCTCCATAGACAGCAATAACTTTGGGAAAAAAAGGTTTTCCATCAATTACAAATTGAAACCTACAAGAATTGACTTCAAAAGTTGAAAATTTTATATAATAATAATACTAATAATGGAAAAAACAAAAAGAAAAGCATTGAGCACCTATAGCTTGAAAACGTTAATGAATACCAATAATTTAGTACAGCGTTAATCAGAGAAATAGTATTATAAAATGGATTAAAAAAAAAAACCATAAAGACACCTAAATTTTAACCTCATAAACCACAATGTGCAGTTACAAAATTAGATTAAAAAAGACAACTCAATGTACAGGATTTCCATTAAAATTTAGTTAGAAAAGAATTATTAACACCACTTAGTCATTTCTATCCAATATAAAACTCAATCATGCGCAATAATTTACACTCCTAAATATAGGACCGTCCTGTTTCATTGATCATCATCAGCAAACAGACAAAATTTACTGCCAAAAAAAAAAAAAAAGGACTCATTTATTCGTATCAGAATAAAATCAACAATTGAACATACCTTGCATCTACGGTGTGTGGAAGACGATAATAACCAGCATGGTGACCCAAGAATTGAATAGAATTATTTGCAGAAGATTGGCAAGGTTTGGTGTAATGAGTTCTTGCAGATGAGGAGAGTGAGTGAGAAGAAGGAAGAGAAGAGAAAGACAGAGGTAAGAGAAAGTTGGTGCCATTGCTGTGTGTTGTGTTGAGAGATAAGAGTGATGGTTTGGTTTCTTTGGGTTGGGATCTTCTGTGCCAACTTTCTGTCCCAATTGTCTGTCCCTTTATTCCTGTATTCCTTTTGCCTACAACCAGACTCACACTAATAACTGAAGTTTCAGATCACAAGGCAAACACAACGCAATCAAAACCCTATACAAAGAATCTTCAAAATCCGGTACGCCATATTCAGGAGCAACTTTTTCTTTGTATTTTTAATCTCTCACTCCACCAATTCTTGAACCCATGACTTGGATGTAACTGGAACCCATCGACGACAAACGAATCAACAAATTAAAAATTGGGACTCAATTTGGGTGTATTTAGGTTTGATTTGGGTTTTAATAGCATAGAAGAGAAAAGAGAGGACGTGGAGAACGGGGAGGCAAACACACACACGTATCTATACTATATATATATATATATATAACCAAATATAACCAAATGTAGTTGTTTTGTCAAAAGTCTCTAAATATTTATTTCTAAATTATCATAATTTTAAAACTCTCTCTTTCCTACGTGGCAACCCTCTTTGATTGTCTTTCATATTTTCTATTTTCCTCATATAAAAATTGATAAATAATTTATGAAAATTAATTTTGTATTCTACAGATAAAGATAAAAATTAAATAATTAATTTAAAAAAGTTAATTTCATAACTTATAGATAAAGATAAAGATTAAATAATTGATTTATAAAAAATTAAAATAATAAAATTTAGATAAAGATATGATTTGGTAATCTACATATCTATCAAAAACATATATATCTAAATCTTTATTTTGATTTACTCTTTTTTTTTTTTTTCCTTCTATCACATATTAGCCTTTTTTTATTTTGAAACCCTCTTTGATTGTCTTTCATATTTTCTATTTTCCTCCATTTTCTATTTGTTTGATTAATTAAAATGAAAATTATTTTCATTGCTTATGGATAAAGATTTGAATTTCAAAATTCATCTATATAGATAAGCATATAAAAATTGATAAATAATTTATGAAAATCAATTTTGTATTCTACAGATAAAGATAAAAATTAAATAATTAATTTAAAAAAGTTAATTTCATAACTTATAGTTAAAGATAAAGATTAAATAATTGATTTATAAAAAATTAAAATAATAAAATTTAGATAAAGATATGATTTGTTAATCTACATATCTATCAAAAACATATATATCTAAATCTTTATTTTGATTTACTCATTTTTTTTTTTTCCTTCTATCACATATTAGCCTTTTTTATTTTGAATTTTTTATCATATGAAATGTCCTTATCTATAACTTCCCAAATGTAGTTGTTTTGTCAAAAATCTCTAAATATTTATTTCTAAATTCTCATAATTTTAAAACTCTCTCTTTTCTACGTGACAACCCTCTTTTATTGTCTTTCATGTTTTCTATTTTCCTCCATTTTCTATTTGTTTGATTAATTAAAATGAAAATTATTTTCATTGCTTATCTATCTATACTATATATATAAGCAAATGTGGTGGGTGTGCTCTTAGGCCTCCAAATCTCTATTCTTAATTTCTTATAAAATGTACTAAAATTTTAAAAAATTATGTGGCACTCAAGTTTCGAACTCACTGCTCTCATCACTTCCATTTAAAATAAAAATTATTTTTTTAATAATTTAATAATATATACTCTTAGAATAATAGTTATCCGAATACAAACTTATCAACAAGAAAAAAAGAAAAAAAAGAAAAAAGAAGAAGACAAAGCTATCACAAAATTCAAAAATATTTGAATTGAAAATCTATATAAAGATAATCTATATCTATCAACAAAATTTAAAATAAAGATAATTTAAATTTGAATTTGAATATATAATAAAGATAATCTATATTTATCTATCATATTTCACATCTCTTTCCTTCTATATAAATAGTTATATTTCAATTGATTATAAACACATACAAAACTATTATGTTGCTCTTTCTCTTTCTCCCTTTCTCTTTCTCTCTATGTATAATTTATATTGTTATAGGTATGGCTGAAAAGTTTCACACATTTGCATTCCCTGTCTCTCTCTATATAATTTTATATTGTTATAGGTATGGCTGAAATGCTCCACACATTTGAATTTTTTGTCTAAATTTTAATTTTACCAAAGGCTAGAGAGTTTTTGAATTTCTTTTTATTGCATCAATGTTGAATATTACGTACCAAAATTACAAAAAAAAAAAAAAAAATGTGTAAGAAAATTATTTGTGTGTATCATTCTCATAATGAATTTCCCACAAAACTAAAAAACTCTTTCCTATTTCAAAATTTCAGAGTATTTTAGCTTGGTCATTGAGTATCCACTATATTCTTTTGCTTAAAATTTTATCTTTCAATGATATTTTGGTGATGGGTTCACATAGTTTATATGTTTTTGTGTAATATTAATTTTGCTCTTTTACATTTGATATCAATTTTATTTTTTTTTAATAAGAAACTTGAATAATTGAGTCTTTTATTTAGTTTTGTTTGTGGGTTGGTAGTAGAATATTATTTTTATCATAGCAAAACATAGTTCTCAATTATATGATACTTATTGATGTTTCATTGCAGTTGTTTTTGATTGATTTGTTTGTTTAATTAAATTACTTTTTATGTTTTTGGTTATCAAAATCTCATCGAAAATAAATAATAAAAGACAATCAGTGCGGATGATATTAAACATAAAACCATAACACATCATATGTTTTGCAATTCTATTTTTAAGTTATTCATTTTAAATCATATACACCCATGCATCGCACTAGTGGATAAAGATTTGAATTTCAAAATTCATCTATATAGATAAACATATAAAAATTGATAAATAATTTATGAAAATTAATTTTATATTCTACAGATAAAGATAAAAATTAAATAATTAATTTAAAAAAGTTAATTTCATAACTTATAGATAAAGATAAAGATTAAATAATTCATTTATAAAAAATTTAAATAATAAAATTTAAATAAAGATATGATTTGTTAATCTATATATCTATCAAAAACATATATATCTAAATCTTTATTTTGATTTACTCATTTTTTTTTTCCATCCATCACATATTATCCTTTTTTATTTTGAATTTTTTATCTTATGAAATGTCCTTATCTATAATTTCTTATCTTTTCTTAAATTCTTAACATTCTCTTAATAATTTTTATTATTCGTTATTATCTACTAAGTGATAATGATAAAAATAAATAAATAAATAAAATTTTGTTGGCTCTAAATAAGAAGTGTATTAATAATTAAATAATGAAGGCTGCATAGAAGGAGGCAACACAAAAATCTTACAAAATTAATTTTTGTCATTATATTTATTTTGATTTACTCATTTTTTTTCCATCTATCACATATTATCCTTTTTTATTTTGAATTTTTTATCTTATGAAATGTCCTTATCTATAATTTCTTATCTTTTCTTAAATTCTTAACATTCTCTTAATAATTTTTATTATTCTTTATTATCTACTAAGTGATAAAGATAAAAATAAATAAATAAATAAAATTTTGTTGGCTCTAAATAAGAAGTGTATTAATAATTAAATAATGAAGGCTGCATGGGAGGAGGCAACACAAAAATCTTACAAAATTAATTTTTGTCATTATTTTATCCAAGGTAATAATTTGATATTCTTTCTTTTAGTTGTTAAAAATAGTTTGCATTAGATCATTGCTATGTGTTTTTTCCTTTTATTTTTTTATAAGGTTGTCATTTGTTATAACATTTCTTCAATCCCATCTCTAAATTCTCTCTTTGAAATTTTTGTTTTTTCAATAGTAAAGTTTAGAACTAATTTTTTATCAAATTTGTTTTCTTGGTGCATATTTAATTAAAAGATCGAGACGAGCAAAACTTTCCTATGATATATGAAATTAATGAATATAATACAAAGATGGTAGGAAAATACTATATATTTTTCGATATCTCTCTGTTATTATTAGTTGATTTGCTAGATTATATTATCAATTTAGAGCCCATATGATTTAATTCAACGTCTATGACTTTAGTTGCATTTGACCATTTTTTCATTGAGTAACCTATATAATTTTTTGGATAAATTACACTAACACCCCCTAAGGTTTCTGTTTAATACAGATCTCTCCCTCATATTTGAAAAATTGCATTCCTCTCCCTGAGGTTTGTAATCTCATTATAAACTAAATAATTCGTTGCACAACTTTTTAGCTCTCTCTCTCTCTCTAAAAACCTCCTTCCCCGGCTTCTTTTTTGGCAGGCCGGCCACCGTCTTTGGCTATGGCGGTCGGCTGGCCTTGCTCGTTTCGGCGTTTGCCTGTTTTGTTTTTGCTTTAAATAAACTAGAGTCCCCCATTTTTCCCACCTAGGTGTGTTTCTTTGTTGCTGTGGGGGCCGTCGGTGTTGTCTTCAGGGGCCGTCGGTGTTGTCTTCAGTTGTCTTTCTTGTGTTTCATCCTTGTCGTTCTAGCTGATGCATCAGGGGTCGTCCAGGACTTTCATTCGAGCGCTTCCTGGCGAGTAGGAGCTTGAGGGGTGCAATATGGTTCAGATTGGTAGAGAAGTATCGATGCTCTGTTTTGGGCGGAAACATGGGTGTCGTAGGCGGTCCAGTTCTGTCCGGTTGTCACTCGAGCGCTCCTTTTCGTGAGTGAGTTTGAGGGGTGAATTTCTTTCTTTTGTATGGTGTTGTCCCAGCGGGTGGTCGGTGGTCGGTGGGTGTGTGGATCCGGGTGAGGAGTTGCAGCAGCTTGGATTTTTTCAGGTGTTGTTTTTGGTGTTTGACAGCAGCATTAGGCGTGGGTTGCAGCAGAGGAGGTAGGCATGGAGTTTTGGCAGCAGAAGGGGCTGTGGGTGTGAGTAGCATCGGGTTTTCTGGTGTGAGTAGCTGTGGGTGTGAGTAGCATCGGAGTTTGGCCGCAGAAGGTGCAGCAGCAGTGGAGTTGAGCTGTGGGTGTTCTGTTTTCTCGGGTGGCTATGGAGTCTTCTCGGGTGTGAGTATGAAGAAGATCTGGTGCGTGATGAGCTGTGGGTGTTCTGTTTTCAGCAGTGGAGTTGCAGCTTGCAGCAGGGGTGGCCATGGAGTCTTCTCGGACCGGTGTGGGCATTGGGAGGTGGGAGGGCAGCAGCTAGGGGTGGCGTGGGCAGCAGCTTAGGAGCTGCTGTAGCAGCAGAGGCGTGCGTGAGGGCCTTGGGAGTTGTAGCTGCAGTGGGGTGATGTAATTTTAGTTGGTTTGGTGGTTGTAGCTGCCTTGTGTAGCTGTAGTGGGGTGTTGTAACTGCTTTGTGTTGTTTTTGTTGGTTTAATTATTTTAGTTTTGGTTGGGTGTGGGTTTAGTCTTTTTAAGTTTGTTTTGGGTGGTTTGGTGGGTTGATTATGTGGGGGCTCTTGTATTTTAATTTTATAGTTAAGCTCTTCTTAACTTTTCTGTTTAAAAAAATCGAGAGGCTTAGGGGTTGGTTGTATGGATGCGAGTAGCAGTAGTAGGGGTTTTTTATACTTCCGAATCTCTCTCGATGCATTTCGTCTTCCTGTACCTTTAATTTCATGCTGTTAAATGAAAATTTTCTTTGCTGATCAAAAAAAAAAAAAATTTGTTGATGTCATGCCCTAAGATTTTCTAAATGACCATCGTGTCCTTTTTCCTACAATTTCTTCTTCCTATCATCATGATTACATTCTACAACTTTTCATTATTAAAAAAATCCATTAAATACAACAAAATAAGATTATGTATTGAATTTTTGTATTTTTATATTTGGTCAATTTAAAAAAAATCATAAAATATTATATTTGTTAAGTATATCTAGATTAGGTGTGTCTAAAAAATATAATAAAAAATTGCTTTAAATATTTAAAAAATTCAATAAAAAAACATGAAAAATAAAAAAAAAAATCCAATTTTTTGTGTGAGTTAAACCAAAAAAGATGATTGTTATTTTCCTTGAAATAACATGAACAAAATATCTGCATTATTTTATATGTATAAAAGCTAATGGGAAAATATGTCATTATAATCTGATATGGGGGTAAGTGTAATTTTTCATATGTGAAGGGGATCTATATTAAACAAAAACCTCAAGGGGTGTTAGTGTAATTTATCCTAATTTTTTTTTTTTTGTTGGTATATAATGATTAAAGCTATCATTTGTTATATTTCTTCAAATACAATTCAAATAATTTTTCATCATTTTTTTTTGGTAAATAAAATGGATTAAAACAATTTTCTTATATAATTTTTATAATCCTACAAAGTTCTTATCTTGATTATTTTTATTTTTTTTAAATGCTGTAGAAACTATGCAAGTATTATTCAAACTATGGAGAAAATGATTATGGAGAAGGATTTACACTTTGATATGCATGTATCATTGATAGAGGAGATCAAAGATAGAGAGTTGCTAATAAAATTAATTAATGATTTATTTGAGAAGTACTTTTTATAAGTAAGGTAACAAACTTAGATTAAAAAATTTTAAAAATTTCTTATAAATCATAATTAAAAGTTGAGATTTACTCATAATTTGGTTCCACAATAATAATATACACCACTAATTTAAAAGTCTAAGTAAATTTATAATAACTTTTTCTGAATTTATAGAATTTCTCTCTTTTAATGATTTCCTTTTTTTTTTTTCTTCTTCTTCTTTTTTCTGCATGACACTATAGTTTGATATAAGTTATTTATATTATCAAGTGATCGTGATACTATTATTCCTAACAATCTTTATAATTAACAATTTTTTATTATGCATAACAAATTTTATTGTGAAATTTTATGGGTTAATTATTGTCAATGTCTACCCAAATGGCCTAACATCATGGCTTGCCACTATTAATACATAATTCAAGATTAAGATGATTTATTTATCACACAAAATGTATATAATCTATTTTTCCGTGCATCGCACGGGTTACCGCTAGTATATATATATATACACTAGTGGTTGCCGCAAGGGAGTGTTGACCTTATAATAGTATAGATAGATAGATAGAAAGAAGATAGATAGGTAGATATAAATTTTTCTTTTTTGTGAATAATTTTTTTTTTTCTTGTTATGAATAGAAAATTAGAACTTGGCGTAAAGAGAGAAAGTTTGAAGACGCCAAAATAGGTGTTAGTCGTTGCCACACGCGATGCGTATACAATTTAAA